>JAPDSC010120568.1:166657-183862 GCA_026290005.1 Latrodectus geometricus | reverse complement strand
ATATATTTTATACTTTTAATGTTAAAAAAATATTTTTGTTCGTACATAAAAATTTGACGAATATGTCAATGAAAGTGATGCACTATATCAATGATATGCAACAATAATGAAAAGTTTCAGGAACAGAGTACTATCTTTAAAATTATATTCTTGCTGAAACACTTTGAAGACATGTGTTTTGTCCAATCTTTGCTGAACAAAATTTCATTATTCTATAGAGGAAATAATTTTTACATTGAATATTTTGTCTAGTGGTTCTGGATTATTATATTGTGAAAAATCTATCGTAGTGTAATGCCTATTGGTATAGTGTAAAATGTATTTTTGCATCCCATTTGTTGCTTTTTAAGTAGATTTTGCAATTGCAAATAAATTTAGTATTTTAAACTATTGCTAAATTTAGTTATAATTCAACAAAAATATTTCCAATTTTTTTAGAAAATTCAGATTTGTGGAATTATAAAATAAATATTTTCTTCAACATAGTAAAAATATTCATTTTTTTTTTTTTTTAAATGTTGTTCTTTAAAAGCTTGGTTTTTATGTCATTAAAAAAATAGAAAAATCAAAATAAAACTGCTTATTCTAATGCTTCAAATATTTTCTTGACAATGTCATCTAAACCAGAAAGTTCCTTAATGTTTTTAAATGCATTGAAGATAGAAATTTTTAGCTTTATGCATAAATTTAGAGGAATATTGATTCCTACAAAAATCATCAATTGCTGTTTTATATTTTTAAATAGTCTGATTGGATACTTAAATAGTTGATTTTTAATAATTCCATTCTGATTCATTATATTCATATAATTAAAACTAAGAATCACTGGTATTTTGTACTAAATTTAATGTTTGAATTATAAAACAAATGTTTAAAATTTAAATATGAATATTAATGAAACCATCATGGAAAATGAAAGTGAAAAATCAATAAAATTTTATTCATTCAATAAATCAATTTCAAAATCATGAAAATATTGGAGAATTTTCAAGAAAATTAAGTTGTGTGAGAAATTGATTAGTAAAGACATTGCTATTAACTTCCTTTACTCATCAAGAATATTTTAAGGGATAAATTAACATCTAAGCATTAACTACTTTACATGATAAATTACAGAACCTGTGATTCTTCCTTCAAGATAATGAGAGGGTCTAATCCATGGGAAGATCTTATACCTCACTCCATCACAGAAATCCATGTTTCACAGTTAAAACCAAGCAGTCATTATTAAATATGTCTGCCAATGTTCACCAGACACACACCCAGTGGTCTGGAATAATGTAAATGAGGGTTCATCAGACTAGATGACTTGTTCCCATTGCAATTATGACTAATTTAGGTTGTTACAGCTCCACTGTAATTTCTTTGTTGCATTCCTTTCCAAAACCATCGTAGAGTAGCTATTCCATAATAATTTTCATGGATACAGGATTTTAAATGTGGATATGCATCTAGGACTATCTGCAGCAGCTTGTGATTTCAGGTGACTATCCTCTTCAGTATTCAGCTATTTTACCTATTACAATCCTTCAGCTTTGACTTTAGTCCATTGTTGTGCTTTGTATAAGACATCTTCCCAGGTTTGTGAATGTTGCTATAAGTTTTGACCCAGTAGTCCTTAAAATATCCAACAAAGTCAGCTCCAATTATCATGCCTTATTTTATGTTGGAAAATTAGGGCATAATCACACTTTCCTAGGAACATAATTTTCTCATGCAACTCTCACACTGCCAAATGCATACCTTCCATTTTGCCACCACTAGGTGGCTCACTATCGTGATACAAAGAAATATTTGATTGGACAGTCAAAGGATTCATTTTTAAATGAGTGTCCCTTTGTCCTATACCTGTATTTAAATAATTTTTCAATTTAAAATAGAATTAAAAAGTTTATAAATATATACTCTTAGAAAGCAGATCAGACATCAATCAATTTTATATACAACTTAGGGGCTGTTTCTTGAAAGACTTTAATGCTCCACTATATATATATATTACACACTCTATTATATTGAAATGCATTTGTTTATGTTCACTAATATTCAACTTTATATAAATAATTTTATTTCAAATTTAAAGTGTAAATATTTTATTTACACCTAAAAAAATTTTTCTTTCAGGCAAAAATGTTTCTTGATCTTGTCAGTCAGTTCCAAGACCTTGGTTTTGAAAAGAATGCTGTCAAAAAAGCCTTAGTTCAGAACAAAAATGACTGGAATAAAACTATTGATGCTCTTTTACTATCATGATATTATTCTGTGATGATTATTCTGTCTTTTGGCATCTGGCGAGGTGAATCGAACCATGATAATTAAAAGCCTATTTTTTTCATAATTGTATGCATAGGTGCATAAAAATTTTTATAAACATATATAATTATGGTTAATTTTATTTGTATTATGCATAGATTCTTGTGTACATAATAAATAAAATAAAACTTTGTTATTTTTACTTTATTTTATTTTTTATGATACAACAGAACATAAATGATGATTTTATATATAATGAAATATTCTCTTATAAAAGAGTGATATTTCTTTAGTAATTGTATTAGAGTGAAAAAAAAATTTTGCACATTTTTAATTTAACATCAATGTTAAGCATAACAGAATTTTCAAATTAATAAAGAATAAAAAGGAATAATTATTATAAACAACTTAAATTATGTGATGGACTACTTGAGTTTACAAATATAAATTTTCCTTTTTTTTGAATTCAAAACAAAAAAAAAAATTAAAAGAAAAGAAAAACATAATATTGTAGTTTTGTATCATAGCTCATTATTTTTTTTCATATGAAGAAATAAAAATTTTTATCAGTCATCATTACAGCGTTTTTGTATAAATTAAAAATGCAAGGATTTGGCCATTAGTTAAATCATTTGTTGTAATGCACAATTTATTTTAGTCTAAAAATTAAGGACAAATTAATTTTAATCAAAGTCCCTTTTTACATACTAAAACCATAATTTAGAGCAACTAACCAAATCCGAAAATTTTTTTTTCATTGGCTTTAATAAATGGATGGAATTTTTGAGGATATGTAAGTATTACATGCTTTTGATGATACATTTTAAAAATGAATTTGGCTTTTAAATTGAATCAATTTATGTAAGTATTTTTTATAAAACCATAAATATTGTTCATTTTTGTGCAATTTATTAATAGTTATTGATAGAAAAATAAAATGCATTGATATAGATGGAATTTTAGATATTAAATTATAGACTAAAATTTTGTAAAAATTCTAGGAATTGTTCAACATTTAACTATCAAACTTTTGATAACTTTAATTAATAGTGTCTGTTAATTTCTAATCAATTATTTCAAAGATGGAATAAAGAAGTAACCAACTTTTGTTAATTGGTTCATTGCATTTATATATCCAAATATTTCTTTATATAATTTTATATTAATATTTCCAATTGCAAACACTAAAATTTGCACTATTTTTAAAAAGCAAATTTAATATTAATCAAAATCATTTAAATGAGCTTAAAACAATGTCACATAATTTTGGACATCTTCGAAATGTCCCTTTATTTTCATCAAAACAAAAAGCATACAAAAATTTACACCTGATCTTAATCCTTTCAGGGTAAAATATTAGCTAATTTTCAACAATTTCTAAAGAATTAAAGATTAGTAAGGATCTCATTCTCCATACATACATAAGCTTTTGGAGTAAGTTTTTTTTATAGAACTATTATTTCTACTTCTATGCAGTTTTTATACTATGAGTTCCAACATTAAAAGAACAACATCCAAAAATAAATTATATTTTTCTTAAATGTAGAAAAAAGAGAGTTATAAAACTAAATTTTCGAAAATTATAAAATCAGATAAAAATTTGTTAATAGATTATTCATTAACTGCTTTCATTGTTGAAAATGATTGCAACAAAGAGTAAAATTGAAATTATGAGAAAAAATCTTCAATAATTTTATTATTAGAAATTAAAGTAAGCATGTGAAAAATATATTGCTATACTACTGTTAATTATTTCTGATATTATATTAGAACTATATAGTAGGATGTTGGAAAGATCTGGTTGGTTTGTTGCCATATGAACATCTCTTGGGGGGGGGAGGTTAATTTAATCAATATCTAGTTTAATCAAAAACAATCTAAAAAAATCAGAACAAGGATAGACTGTACAGTCAAATAAAATTGGCAAATACATTTGAGCTACTTTCCTTCTCCTTTTCAGTCATCTATATCAAACCAAAGAATTAAAGAGGATGGACTGATAACCATTCCATTAGAGAAAGCACCAATCAAATATGCAAAGTCCTAACATGCAGTTTATATAAAACTAAATAAAAAAAATATATATATATAATACAAATTTTAGAAATTTAGCACAAGTATTAAAAGAATTCTTATATATTAATCACATGACATTTTAATATAGTAAAATATTAGAATACATTAATAAACATATATAATTAATATTGACATATCATTCTAATAAATTGTCTGTATACATGATGCACATTACTTCAGTTGTTAAATTACTAGCACTTTGAAAACGAAAAAAATGTAATGCAAAAGTGATGAATATTTTCCAAAAAAAGAAATTCGTTTTTTGCTTTCTTTTTTATATAAAAACCATATTATATTCAACTAAATTAATATTTTATTTTAATACACAATCCTATATTAGTAATTCATGGAGCACTAACAAGCCAAAAAGTTAAAGTTCATTTATTTCCAATAACAAATAGTAAGAAAGAATTCTCATAAGAGGCAAAAAGTAATGTTAATTTATTAGGATTAGATTTACTGTATGGTCATCCTTGACGCAATATTTTCATGTTTGGCAATAAATAACATTTTCTGAGGTAAATTCCCAATGAACGGTAGGCTCTTTGTCTGCCATCTTGTTTTAATAGCGTACACAGCCTTTTCTGACAACCCATTTTTTCGCATAGGCAATATTTTTCAATATTCTGTTTTTTTTTTTTTTAAATTTTGCTTGTACAAAATGGTGAGATTTTGAAAAAGTTATGAAGGATGACTGTACAGTAAATTTTTACCATTTATTAATACATATTATCTTAAAAAATCACATTTCATTTACATTGCAGAAAGAGGAGTTTATTGACCTAACTTATTCTTTAAAAAAAGAATTAAATTACAATATAAAATTAAAAGTCAGCATTTTAGATTGAATACAAATATAATATCCTGAAAAAAAATAATACAATTTTATTCAGTTAAGTTATCAAACAATATCATCATTTTAAGATGTGCAAATATCAAAGAAATGAAATTAACAAATAAAAATAACAAGAATTACAAAATATTAAATACATATATTATGTAATTTAAATTGTATTCATTAAATAAAGATGCTAAAACCAATACATCTTTAATTTTATAATATTTGTAGTATAATTAGCATTAATATTTGTTGTTTTGAAGTGTATACATATGAAAGAAATATTCTTTAAAAGAAAATAACTCATTCGGCATTCAATATGAAAATTATTTTGATTTGACAGCAATATATATATACATATATATATTTTTTTTTAAAAAAAGAAATATATAAGACTGATTATAAAGTTTATGGAATTTTAAATACATCTCTTCCATTTCACAAATTGCCTGTTTATAAATATTTAATTATTTAACAAAATGTTTTCTGCATTTTTTTCTAAAGCTTTTCTGCATTTATGTTTCTGAAGACCAATATTTGTAGCATAATTTTTATCGCATGTTTTACACAAATATGGTTTTTCACCTGTGTGAACTCTATAATGTCTTTTAAGGTCACTCTTAGATCGAAATGATTTCTTGCAGAATTCACAAATCTGATCTTTTTTACCAAAATGCACAATTAAATGTCTTTTTAAAGTTACTCTAGAGGCAAAACTTTTGTAACAAACTTCACAGTTAATTATTTTTTCTTTTGAATGATTAACTGTATGATAAACTAACCCATTTCTAGTCTGGAAGCTTTTATTACATTCTTTACACTTGAAATTTTTCTCTTTTGAATGAGAAGTAAGATGTTGAGTCAAATTGCTTCGATAATAAAATGACATAGCACAAATATCACAAACAAATGGTCTCTCACCAGTATGAATGAGATAATGTTTCTTCAAATTGTGTTTTGTAGAAAAATTCCTGTTGCATATTTCACAAACATTCAACATGAGTCCCTCGTGTACAGCAGAATGTTCCTTCAACTTAAATCTTGTACTAAATCCTTTACCACATTGCTTACAAGTATACGGTTTTTCCCCAGTATGTGTAAGGTAATGAGCATGTAGGTTACTTTTTTGAGCAAACCTTTTACCACATACATCACAAGCATGCAATTTAAGTCCCAAATGATTTAACTGATGTGCTCGCAAACCATTCCTTGATGCAAACCTTTTATCACATTCTTCACAATAATATCGTTTCTCATCAGAGTGAACTATGCGATGACGTGAAAGATAACTTTTCAATCTGAAAGTTTTGTTGCAAATTTCACACACAAAAGGATTTTTATTATCACTAGGCAAGTGAATCACTTCATGCATTGTGAGAGATTTTTTAAACTTGAAGGATTTATCACAAGTACCACATTTATGAGGTTTATCATCAACATAATCAGAAGCTTCAATCGAATTCGTATTATCAAAATTCATTTTGATAGCTCAATAAACAATAATTTCAAACTTAGACTACAAGTTTATATGAAAACTACGAAAGTCAAAATTTCTTTTGTCTCAAAAATTTAAATTAAACTTTTGTAGGAAATTGAATTGTAATTTAACATGATTTTTCTATTTTGTAGTAAAACTCTATTTTATTTAGGGAGGAAATTTTATACAGGTTTATGGTGAAATCTGTAGCAGGACTTAAATTGCGATAGTGATTTAGATTTGCAAAAATTTCATTGATGTTTTAAATGCTTCACAAACAAGATACTACTTTTTAAAATTCAATAACAAGTTAAGTTTAAAAACGACTGGATTCAATAGCTATATATTTCCATTTATCCCTGTTTCTAGTTCGCGTAGCGTTCTTAGCAATTTTAGCGTCTCATTTAGCCATTTGATTGTGAAGTTTTGTTTCCTGCAGCCACTGAAGCGTTGCCAAGAATATAGCCAATCACCTCGTAATTTTGAAATGTATTTAAAAGACCTGACCAACATGTAAGCTGGCTCCGTCTTATCTGCACCACGCAAAAAATCAATGGAAGGTTGCAACTGGCATAGTTACAACATTTTACCGGCTGTTTCCTAAAATATAAAGTATGATCTAATGACTACAACAAAATACCAGCTAGCACTTTATCTGTTTTTTTCAATGAATAGAAACGTATAGATCAAAGATAGGGATCATTCAGTCATTAATTATTCTCTGTTATGGGGCTGAAGTATTCAAATCACATTACTGCAAATTTTACAGTTACGGTTACCGATTTTATCATTGAGTAAGACTGACGAAGCTAAGTGACTTCTTTCCATATGTGTAACCATTGAAACGAACGCTATATTTTGTAGATTGAATTTTTGCTTTTGTTTCCGGCTTATGAGAAAGTAATATAATATATTTCTGATTATGGGTAGTAAAAAGCATAAAAAACACCATAAATCTGACAAGAAGGAATTATCTTTAGAAGGTAAGATAAATTATCTCTTTACTTAATTACGGAAAAAGCATTGTTTGTTTCATAAGTTTAGTTCTGCTGTTAAATATGTCTTAAGAAAAAATGCATTTGTAAGAGCGAATATTAGTAAGCTACTCACTTATTTTCTCTATTAGTGTTATATAAATCATTGAGCAAAGTGATATCAGTCATTGTAGATTACAAGATAGTAATACACAAAGAGAAGAAAAAGTGTATAGTGCATTAAAAGCTTCATAAAATTGCATTTAATATGAAATTGCGGTAAAAATGTACTGTACGATCGCTCTTGGCAACTTTTTTAAAAAATTGCCAAACATCTCGCCAATCTGGATAAGCAAGGTCTGAAAATAAACAGAATATACCATTTTTCATTGATTGGTTCCCGTTTCATCAGAATCCTCCATTTTTCCTTGGTTAGGATTGGTTGGATTGCCAGAAATTTATATTTACTGCCAACTTTGGAAAATCGCGCCAAGAGCGACCGTACAGTAAATCTGATCCTTTATTATTAGTAAATCTAATTAATTAACTAATTAAGAACCTATCAAATGAACTAATAGTTCAGAAACTATCTTCATTTATTTTACCAAAATTAGACAAAGACCTATACTAAATACGTAAATAAACTATTACCTTTACATTATTATAGACATAGAAGAGTAGACATGACAATCAGCTAAACTGTGGTTCTTTTTCTGAGAAGAAAAATTTTCTGAATAAAATATTTGCTATCCAATGCTAAATCGGTTAATTCTCGGTGAACGGTACGCTCCTTGTACGATACGCATATATACAATTATTAATTAATTGTATATAATATTGTATAAAATTATATTATTTCTATAAAATAATATAATTTTATATTATATAATTATATTAATTGTATATTGTATAATTATATTAATTGTATAAAAATAGCGTACCATACACTGGGATACAGCCGCTAAATCAATAGTTGTAATAAATCAGAGTAAACAACTGTAAAGGAAACATATTTTTTACTAAAAATTTAATTTTCTTACTTAAGTACTTAATTGAAATATTTTTTGGTAAAAATTTACTGTACAGTTGCTCTTGGCAACTTTTTTAAAAAATTGCCAGACATCTCACTAATCTGGACAAGCAAGGTCTGAAAATAAACAGAATATTCCATTTTTCATTGGTCGGTTCCCGTTTTATCAGAATATCCCATTTTCCATTGGTTGGATTGCCAGAAAATTTTATTTATTGCCAACTTCGGAAAATCCCGCCAAGAGCAACTATACAGTAAATTTGAGCCATAAAAAAAAAGCCTCAATAATACCAAACATATCATTCAAAATATGCTTAGTATACAAAAATGCCTTTAGAGAGAACTAGTCAAATGTATTTTAGGGAACAAACATGCAAATTTCATTAATGCTTTTAATCATGCAAAATAAATTTTGTTATATTTAATATTAAAAATGCACATTTTATTTAAATTTCTTTATGACATCCTTCACTTTGTTCTTCATTTTGCACCATTCATTAAACATTCTTTAGTTTCTATTGCTAAAAATTTCTTATAATGTTATTATTCTTCAATGCTGTTTATCGATTATTGAACGGAATCCTTGTTGTTTGAAACTATAGAATTTTTCCCCCTCCATTTTTAATGATCTGCCCAATTACTCAGAATTTGGTCCTATTTGAAAAAGATTATTATTTGGAATTAATATTTCTCATAAAGAGTATATAAAATTTTCAGCATTTCTTACTAATTAAATCCTTTTTACATTGTTTCTTGCCATATGATATTACATAGGAAGCTTTATAATGATCTTAAGTATAGTATTAAATTCTTGTATTTTTTTAAGGACTTCATTTATCTTTCCTCTTTAGAGTTTATATTGTACACAATTTATTGTTACTAATGGAAAATAATATTGCTCATTATTCTTGGATTATATAGAACTTTGAAATTACCAATATGATTTGGTTAATATGTATTATTTAAAGGTAAGTATAAATATTAACTTGAATCATTATATTTTTCTTGAAAAAGTTTTCTGGCATATTGTGTTATCTTTAATATTGATTTGCTATGTAGATTTAAAAATCCAGTTAATTTAAATATTTAATACTTGCTGTTGCTGAACATGTAGAGAAATAAATTAAATTACTGATATTCAAATTATCTTATTTGAAAATGTGGATTTTAAATTTAATTTCAATAAATATACTATATTGAAATTAAGATTAGAATTACATGGCTGATATTCTGAATAAATGTATTGTATTTTTTAGCTAAATACTAGATATTCAAAAAATAGGTTGAATGGTGCATGAATTAGATGACTTATATGTGTTGGAGTGATATTAAAAAAGCAATGTAAACAAAATAAATACATATAATTTTTTACATTTATGTTTTTGGAAAAGTCCTGAACTATTATTATAAAATTTTTATTTATTTTGCATTTTAAATCAAATTTAATTATTAAAAGTTTAGAAAAACATTTTATTTAAATGTTTTTTTTTTTAATTGTTTTATGGAAAAAGTTTTATTAATGTTTATATTAATGTGTTACTTGGTTTATCTCACAGTATAAATTAAATACAAATGTAATTAATATAAAATTTGAGATAATAAATATTTTGAACTATATCTAATGTAAATCTGGTACTTATCATTGTACCTCTATACAGAGGTATAATGGAAAGTACCAAATCACTGTAATGGGACAGAAAAAATAGTAAATTATAATCATAAATATTCTTTTTGCATCATTTATTGTTTTAAAAGGCAAACATTTTTAGAGACCACTAAAAATATACATATGTTTTGGAAGTTAAATAGTTATCACCTATTGAAAAAACTTATTTAAATGCCAATATTCAGTTCAGAAACTGTTTAGCAATATGATTGAGTCAATTAAACCTTTTATTTTATGGATTTTTTTTTTCAAACAAATTCTACCAAATATGATGGCAAATATTGTCTGATAGTATAGCAATGTTGCCTTTCCTTTTCTTGGCAATCCCTCATTGGCAGCTTACTGTTTGTGTATGACTGCCAGTTTCTGGTTCCATGAAGTTGAACATGTGATTCATTTTGAAATGAGAAAATCTTGCTTTTATTTAGTTCTACCATTTTGTAAGCTATCTAGCAATCAGAGTAGATGATGGAACCTCCATTCACATTTTCATCCATACATTTTGCACCTTTATTCTGAGTAGCAACAAGTACTGTATCCTTTTGATCATGGATAATTCCACCAAAAACCCGTTGTGGCGAGAAAATGCATCCAGTGTTATTCTTCCTCTTGATGAATAGACTTTCATCTATTTCAATGGTTTGGCCTGTTCCCCTTTTTGACCTAAACTTTTTTGGTAAAAATTTCTTGACAATAATTGTTCCAATCCATGACAGTAGTGTGCGACATCAAAAGTTCTATCTCACAATGTTCGATGGATATCAATTCCATCGACCATAAATAAATAAATCTTATGGCTGTTCTGAAGGTGAGATGAAAATTTTCGAATCCATTGTTCTTCCCGATTCCAATTTCTTAATCTTGCACTTGTGACATCACCATCATGCCCTATTTTCTTTAATTTATACAATCATATTATGCAGATAGGAACATTTTCTCTTTAAAGGTATAATTCAGCATCATTGAAAATACACTATCGAATCTGTTTCATTATTTGAGAAAGCAAAGAGACTAATCATTATGACAAGGAACTTCAAAAATCAACTAAAATAGAAAGTTGGCCACCATAAAATAACATGTTACAATGCTTATTATTTACAATTATGTCACAAAATAATGAATTACAATATTTACTGATTATTTACAGTTAATTTTGCTTCTCTGTAAGAAACAGGCGTTAGATCATAAACAGTGGTAAAATGAAAAAGTACTGGAAATTTTAATGCTATGATAATCTTTTGGTCTTCAAATTAGACAGTTAACTTTTAGGTGCAAATGTATATTTGGTGAGCCATCATTAAATTCCACCATAAAGGCATATACTTGTTATTTTTATCATAATGAAATATTGGAAAAACTGGTACTATTTCATTATACCCTTTATAAGGGATCATTGAAGCAATTACTTAGTTTTTATCAGAAATAAAGTTTGGAGTTTAAATAAATTTTGTCTGCAAATGATAACTTAGTTTATTAAATTAAATAAAATGTTTGTACTATTTTGTTGTAGTTTCTAAAAATACAAGCCTCTTTAAGCAATATATGGCATATATACTCATGACAGTAATTGTAATTTTTTCTTTCCTATTATTATAATTATTGTTCAAGGGGTATAATGGATTTTATCACAATAAAAATTAAAACTTAATTAAAAAATTAATTTAAAAGTTATAAGAAAAGTCAAATATTATTGAAATACTATGTGTTTAATAAATATTACTCATTATATAAACACAGATTACTTTTACATGTTATAATGGTTTTTTAAACCAGTATTATCAGTAAAATAATTATTTTTAAGTCAAACATTTTTATTTTGATTCAGATAATTTTACTAAGCATAAGCCTTATTAAATTAGTTCTTTATTTATCATAATACATTTAATTGCATTGAAAATAAATATAAATTCTCCTCAGACTCTGTGTTTTAAATATTTGTAAAAATGCTGTGTCTTCAGTAATAAAATTTATATTTCCAATATTTTTATATCACTTCTGTTGTTAACTATTGTTAAATCTTGAAATGTTATACCTTTTCTGTTCATATTATTACTTAAAATAATAGTCTTTTATTTTTTTTATTGTAGACCGACAAGAAAAACCTTTGAAGTTGGTGTTGAAGGTTGGAGGCAGTGTCCAGTCACCAGTACATGCTTCAAGTTCAAATTCATCTTCTGCTCAAATATCTCGTCCACCACCAGATATTAAACCTGTTTTTGAAGAACCAAAACCTGTTGAAAAAATATCCAGTCATTCTCATGAAAAACATAAAAAGTCAAAAAAGAAGAAAAAAAAGAAGTCCACAGATAAAGATAAAGAGAGACATGAGCGAAAACGTAAACATCATCACCATCACCATCATCATCGCGAACATTCTCATGATCGAAAGGTATTTTTATTAATTCTGAGAACTTTTTTCTTATTAAAAATAGGCTTAAATTGTATGTGTGTATTAGTTACATTATAAAATTTCTGATTGAAAAGTACTAACAGAAGAAGTTATTTTTCAAAATATTTATTTTGGAGAATAACTTTTCCTTTACTTACTACTTATTTTCTTTACCTTCCTTTATAAGTAAACTGTTTTCAAATAGGATATACACATATGTGAATTGAATATTTATATTGATGTGCTCATATGCATATGGATATTGAAAAATTTACAGAGTAATTATTCACATAATAACAATAAAATTGTCAAATAGTAACAATTTTGTTAAATTTAAAAAATAGTTTTAAAAAGGAGATTGCATAAAATTAATTATCATTAACTGTTTAATAAAAACTCTTTATACTTAGCTTAGGATAAATTAAAATTCTGAGATTTTGCAGTTTCATAATAATTTAGAAATTAAGTTTGAGTTTTAATGATATGTAAATTAAAACAAAAAAAGTATCTTCAAAAGTTTGTTTCAAAACAATTTTAGTTATTTTACAGTATCTTCTATTTTTATGTAACTTGAATATAACAAAGAAAATTAGGAATAAAAACTAGTTCTAATGAAATATTATCAAAATATGTTTTCAAAGGATTTAAGCTTAATTTTTTAAAAATATGTTCTATCTAGAAAATTGAGGTAAATTATGAGTTAATGTGAGTAAAAAAAAATTCATTTTTCAGTTATATAAGTATTATGTAATAATTTACAAATCATTCATTTATAAAAGTACTATATGCAAATACGTTATACAAATTAAATTCTTAATATAAATAAAATTTTATTAAATTTACCAAAAGTCATTAATATTAATTATAAATATATTAATATTCATAATCAATAGTTGTTGTAAATTATATAAACAACAAAATTTGATGATTATTTTTTATTTTACAATATAGGAAATGCTAATAGTAAAATTATCGTATATTACTATAATGAAATTGTATGTGGAATATTTCATTCAAAATTCATCTATAATTGGTAGCATATCCAAATTTTTTATCAAACATTTTTCCTCTGATCATTTGAAAACAGGAAAGATAAACATTCAATAATAGAAGACTTCTAATTTTTACAAAGTATCAGTTATGAAAACATTTGAATTGTTTCAAAAGCCTTTAGAGATGATTGTTTGTTGAAATATTATTTGATAGTGTAAAAAGTTCAAGGATTGTAGAGGAACTTGTTCAAAGATAATCCGCATTCTGCATAGTTACCAACTTGTATAGTTTGACCATGCAATGTAATCTTTGGATGAATTGTAAGGTCTAATGGCCAAGACATAAAATTGCCCTGATGCCAGCTTGAAATTATAAAACTCCATCTCAAGTTTCTTCAACACAATTGGTTAACAATTATAAGATGCATACCCCTAAAGAGCCTTAAGGAAGAAAAAATAATTAATATTATATAATATGCTTCCTTTGTTTTAAGAAAAAAACTTTTATAGCATTGTTTTGAAGTGAACTCATTTCTTTAATTTTAAAATCCATTTCCATCCACTTTTAATTTTACTTTTTGGTGTGATAATGATTGATTAATTGATTAAGATTTCTATAAAAGTAAATTTATTCTTTTTAAAATGTGCAAGTGTCTTAAATATTGAAAATGAGATTAATCAGCATTCATAATATTTAAGTTCTTGAAGTTTCATTTTTGTTGAAAGTATTTCTTAAAATACATTAAGCAATTAAACATTACTTTGTTTATAGTTG
Organism: Latrodectus geometricus; assembly: GCA_026290005.1. NCBI lineage: Eukaryota > Metazoa > Arthropoda > Arachnida > Araneae > Theridiidae > Latrodectus > Latrodectus geometricus. The sequence continues at coordinate 169,395 of JAPDSC010120568.1, read as the reverse complement.
TTTTAGTATATACTTATTAATGTCAAAATATAATAGAATTGTTTCACTTCTAACCAAAATTGTTGCTGTAAACATGTTTTGGACATTTCATTATAAGATATTGAAAAAATGATATAATTTTAAATGTAGGTAGGTATGAACTGATGAACTTTCCCATTCAATTAATAATCAGCATCCCAACCAAATTGGGGAATTGATATATTTTGAAAATAAGTGACATTCAAAAAGTTTCTGTATCATTTGGTTTCTATCAAGGAATTTTAAAAGAACATTTAAGATTGCCATATATTGTATCTCAAATTGCTTCAATTTTGAATTTCTTAATAAAGTGACATTTTTTTAAAACTTACTTATATTAATGATGAAACTGATCTACACTTTTGATACAAAAATAGTCAGCAATCAAATTAATTGTGCTTGAGAAGTTAAATATTATTGAACAGACAATGTCAAAACTACTTTAAAATCTAGGAAATGTTGGTTGTTTTCTTTGATTCTCATGATATTGGACAAGAAGAATTATTGATTAAACTTTCAGCTATTATTATATCAATTTAATTGTTCTGTAACATTTGCATAAACTATTTTCCAAAAACTAGTAAAACTTGCCAAGAAATCTCATTGCTTTTGTCCATTGGTAAAGAGCTTTCTCACATTGCAGTCATCATTAATTTTTGACCAAATATGAAACAAATATAACCACACAAGAAATATTCTTTCATATGGATCAATGATTTTTCTTATTTTTATGATTGATGCCGAGGTACCAGCTGAAGGGTTTGCACTCTGGTCTTTGATTCAGCTGTTCATGGGTTCATTTCTCATCTCATGCTTGGATGCTTATAGTAGTTCAGTGTTCGTTTTAAGATTTTGTTAATGGAGTAACAGCTAATGCAATCTAATTCATAGTTGGAATAACATTTTCATGGTCATTATTGTGAGCTTATTTTTTTCAATAAAAATAAATTCATTGCAAATCTGAAATCGATAAAAAAAAGTATTTGAAATCAGGAAAGTATTTTGTAAGAGATTAAATGAATTTAGTCTAATTTGTTGGTATTTTTTGTATTATACCACCATTACGAGTAATCTTTTATCATAATAACATATTATAATTTTAAACTAGAGATTTGCTTTTTTTATAAAAGAAAAATTGATTTGTAATTCCATGAGGAAGTATTATTAAATAAAAATATGTACTCATTTTTAATTCAAAGTTCAAATAAAGGGCTTTAATTATTTTGAAATTAATAAAACAAAATTTGTTTAAGTTTTGTAACTATTACAGTTAACTTTTCATATATAAATTTTTAAAAAATAATATATTAAGAAATTATTATATTAATTATAATAATGATATAATAATAAATTAATAAAAAAACTTTTTGAAAAGAAAATTAAATTTTTAATTCTTAAAAATGTAAACATTTGCTTAGTTTAGAAATATCACTTTTAAACTGTTCAAACTTAGCAGTTTATATTTTGCAATCACTAATATTATATTAATTATTAATTTATAGTATTATTTCATGCCATGTTAGCAAAATTTTTACTCTTGTTGATTATCAAATTTAATTTTTAATTCCACGAACTTGTAACAAATGCTATTTATTTTTGATATTAATTTTCAAACATGCTTTAAATTTCAATAATATTACACTATTTTAAGATTTTTGTTAGCTTTTTAATTGGATTACTATATTAATTTACACTTTGTGTTAATTATCAATATGCATATTATATTCCCGGTGTTAGATAGTAATATACATATATTTCTGTGTAAAAATGCTTAAAATTTTTCATTTTATTTAGGAAAAACGTCGTAAAGAACAGGACACCAGTCGTTTATTGACTGAAGCTCATGATTCTCGGGATTCTCTACCAATGAGAGCTATTGTTGAGCCTCATCCTATTATGCCTGAGAAAACAGTGCGAGATGCTAGAACGTGTACATTAAAGAAAAAAGCAATGAAGAGCCCACTACAAATACTTCTTTACTATTTGCTTAAAAGATTGCAGCTGTATGTATTAATATGTTTTGTCTGTTGATTTGCTTCATAAACTTGTAATAATTTTGGATATTGATTTAAGCAGCAATGTATTATATTGAATGGTCATATAAATTAAACTATGTTGAAATTTCTTATAATTAATTTGTTATTGAATGAAGTATCATTGTAAAGTATATTAAAAAGTATATTAATATCTTTGTAAATTTTTTGCATATATGTGTAGATTTAAGGCCATCTTCAGTTTTCTTACCAATACCAAATTTTTTTCGATTTTATCTAAATTCTGATTTTAAATAGTGAGAATCCTTAAATTCCTTTCTGTCATACTATAGTTTCATGAGATAAAGTTTAATAAATAATTTAGAGGTAATTTACTAAATTATACATTAGAAAATAAAATATTAAATAGCTCTGAATAAAGCCACTCATTTTTTTTTATATAAATTAATATAATGTAATCAAATGTTTCTTTTTATAATTTTGTTTTTTGTTACTATTTATAAACATCCTATGTAGTATTATCAAGCAGATGTCAACTGAGCAATAGTACTCAATCATTTACTTGAACATAAAATAACCTCACTTTCAGAATAGTTTTATCTTAGTTAATAAATTAGAAACTTCAGATAATGTCTACACGGCTGTATATTTCAAGAATAATAATTTACTACAATCCCACTTAAATATATATATATATATATATATATATATATATATATATATATA
>JAPDSC010120568.1:85103-164605 GCA_026290005.1 Latrodectus geometricus | reverse complement strand
ATATATATATATATATATATATATATATATATATATATATATATATAAGAGAAAGGCAGATTGGGGAAAGCTTCTGAGGAAGACCCGGTTCCACAAAGGGTTGTCGTGCCAATGCTGAATTGAATATATATATATATATTTGTGTGTGTTTGGGAGAGAGAGAGAGAGCCTTAAAGTATGTTATGCACACATATAATGTACATAAAATTCTATATTTAAAAAAAATGCCTGAATAATTGTGCTGCTTATATTTTGTTTATAAACAGTTTTTGTAATAAATTATAAATTAAATTAAACGGCACTGTAAAATGTATTATATATTGATAAACTTTTACATTAATATTGAATTATTGCTATTAAATGTTAGCTTTTTACTGTAATATTTGAAATTGATAGTTATTATTTTCTTCCAGAAAAGATCCACAGGAGTTTTTTCAGTGGCCTGTTACTGACGTCATTGCACCTGGATATTCTAGCATCATATCAAACCCAATTGATTTCAGCACTATCTCTAGAAAAATTGATAATAGAGAGTATAAATCAGTTGCAGAATTCAAAGTAAACTAACTTTAATATATATATTATGTGTATGTGTGATTTACGTAAAATTATCATTCAATGAAGTTTTATTAAAATAAATTTTCAAATGAATATCTTTAAATTGATATTTTATCAATAAAGATGAGATAATATGTACAAATATTTTCGCTTTTCTCGAAATGTTTCACATAGAGATCTTTCTTTTGATTGAATATTTAAACCAACCATCTTAAATTCTAAACTGCAATGACTAATTTAAATACTCAAGCAATTAGTCATTGCAGTTTAGAATTTAACTAAGCAAGCAAGAGACAACCATTATGTGTAATTTGTAATATATACATGTTAAAAATATTTTACTTATACGTGTTATATAAATTATCCTGTATCTAATTCAAACATTGTTTCATTACAGTCTGATATAAAACTTATGTGTGATAATGCAATGACATACAACCGATTTGACACAGTTTATTATAAATCTGCAAAAAGAATGTGGCATGCTGCTCAAAAACTTATGAATAGGGTAAATAATTTTATTGTATTATATTCTTATGTAATGAAGGCTTTGTGTTTATTATATAGATCTTTGTTTTATTTTATAAAGTCATGTTGATAATATGCAAAAATGCCTTTTTTATATGTAAGATTGTGCATTGCATATAAAATAAAGGCATAATAAAATATTTATGCGAAAATTTTTTTCTCAAGATATTAAACAAAACATAATTGAACTTATAATTAACCATAGTTACTTACTCTTATAAAATAAATATTTAAAGGATATTTATAAGAAAAATTAGCCTTGTTTACCTAGAAATAGAAATTTTTTTTTTTTTTAGCAGTATATTTAAATAATAATTCTTTCTGTAATTTGATTTTGTTTTTCATCTAGGATCAGTTAACAAGTTTGAAACGCAGTTTTCCTTATATGCTTGATTTAAGTGCTGATGAACTGGGTTTTGATATTAATGATGAAAATGAAGAGTCTATGCCTGGTACTGAAATATCTGTTGAACCTGGTATAATAGCTCAACCTGAAGCAAAAAAATCTAAAGTTGCACCATGGTATGAAAAATATTTATTGATATTATTTTGTATTACTGTCTTAAAGTGTACCTGTTTTATTTTTAGAAGAAAGTCATTTAATTTCATAAATTGCTAAGTTTTTATGTTTTCAGTTGAATGAAAACATGTCCAAAATTATTCCATTTATTTTATGTTCATATGGATATATCTATCCATTACAAAATTTTCATTTCTACAATATGCTATATTTTCAGTTTTTATGATGTTGTAAGGTTATTCTCAGATAAATACCTATTTATGTTTTTAAATTTATGTTATAGTAATAGTGTGTAAATAAATTTTTATGCCTTGTACTGTTTAAATAATGTTAGTAAAAGTTATATTTTCTATTATTTACAACGCCTCATAAAAGTTATGTTAATTATTGCTTCATTTAATATTAAACAACTGTAAAAATTACTAAATAATTTATTTAGCCATTCAAACTGTAAAAAAATTTAATATGGGGGAAAAAAGAAAAAAAAACTTTTGATATTGAAAAATCTTCAAATTATTTTTCCCCTTTTTTATATGAATCTTTTACATGTCTACTGATAAAAAATTTACACATTTTAATTTAAAGGCTTAGAATAATTAGATTTATTAAACAAAAATAGTTTGTTAAATGTGGAGTTACTTATATTTGAATGTATATTCACTTAAAAAATGTTTTCTCCTAACTGTTGCTTTCAAATATATTAAAATGTTTGAAATTAAAATATTTTAAAAATCTGTAACGAAATTCAAAAATGTTACAAAAGAGTTTAATATAATTTTGTTTCAAAATGAAGAAAAAATTCACATTTAAGGAAATAAATTTTTTTTAAAATATTTTCTTTTTATAAAACAGCCTTTTATTAAAATTAATTTGGCAATTTTTAGATTAGAATTTTGTTCCTATAACAAGCAAAAAGTGTTACTAATTTGAGAATTTACTGTAATTAATTTACAGCATTAAATAACTATATGATTTATTTCAATTCTTATTTAACACTCAAGTGATATATATATATATATATATATATTCTTAATGTGTATACATATTTTACTAGCTGTGTGTGCATGTTAACTGATTGCTTGGTAAATTAAAATAGTTTCTACTAATTTCATTTATACTTGTCAACATGTAAGCTTTTAAGCTTTATTTCATTATTCTTTGCATCAAAATGCTGTTAAAATAGAAATTAGTTAGAAATATATTAAATTACTCTTAAATATAAAAAAAAATTAACACGTTTTAATCAATTACAAATAAAAACTTATAAACTACCTTTATATATGAAATTTTTATATACAACCTTGTTAGATAGTTTTTCCCCCTTGAAAATTAATTTTCTTTTTCAAAAATTAAAATAAAATTGGATATTTATGTAATTTAAATAAAAGATAATTATATTGTTCAATTAATTTGAAGATATTGTTGTACTGAATACTTATTTCATTAACAGTTTTTAATTTATGAAGTTTTATCTAAATCATGTATTATAGTTGGAATGCTACTGAACCAGATGACGATGATGATGATATGAGCCCTGAAGAAATTTTGCAGCAAGCTCAAAGAGCAGCCAAAGCAGCTGCTGATCGCTTAACTCTAAAACGACCTAATAGCAAAGTAAGTCTTGATGAATATGATTTATGTATTTATAAATAGAAAAGATCTACAAATGCAGTCATTTAGTAAGATTTTGCACATCTACTTATACAGATAAATTCTATTTAATTTATCTGAAGATATCTAAGATTTTTGGAAGCAAGTATGTCTTTAATTACAATATTATAAATATGTTTGAATTTATTGACGGATATCCAGAAAATTCATAAATTGCCTATATTTTTGCAATTGAACTAATACATCTACTGAAAAATAAATCGGATTTAGTTGGCAATTTTTAACATAAAATATTTAAAAAAATAATCTTGTAATCATAAAATTCTCTTTGATAAATGACATTATACGTAATGATTTATATATATATAATTTTTTTTCATACCAGTATTGTTGATAATCATATAGCAATCTTGCCCTTAATTCAAAAGTTAGCATTTAACTTCCACTTCTTATGTGAATATTTATGTTTGTTTGGAATACATTTTAAGCAGTAGCTCCAAATCAAATTAGCTATCTTTGTAAGAAGTAACTGTTGAAAATTTTTTAAAAAATTATCCATTCCATCATTTAATATTTTCTTCATGCATAAATGTGTTCTATCAAAATCTTAATTATTAATCTTTTCAAAAAATCAAAAGTTATAAGATATCATTTTTTGTTGTTTAAGCTATTTTTTATTACTTTCCTATTCATTCCTTAAAGTAATTAAGAATTTTTTTTTTAATTCAATAATTCTTTTGGTTTTTTGTTATTTATATTTTTAGCAAATGTTAACTGTTTTACTTTGGTAAATATTATTAAAAAAGAATTATTATTGTGCATAAATTTATTGATTTGTTCTTAAATTTATACAAATAAATTCCATTGATTAAAGGCAATGGATTTGCATTGAATTAAACTAAAAATGAAAATAATAAATCTCTAAAAAGTGATCAAATTAGATTTGAATTTATAAGACATGTAGGAGATGAGCTGTGGTGTAAAATTCATAAATTAATCACCAATATCTGAGAACAAGAGTTAATACCAGCAGAATGGAGCTTAGGAATCATTGTCTATATTTATAAAAAAGATGACAAGCTATATTAACTATTACCAAAGGTATTCACATTATTAAATGTAACCTACAAAATACTTACTTGCTTAATTTACAAGAATCTTTTGTCAATTGCAGAATATATTCTTGATGACTACCAATATGGTTTTAATGCAAACTGTTCTACTGTCAACCAAATGCATGTAGTTACAAACATTCTTGAGAAGTTTTGCAAATATAATATCAATCTGTTTCCTCTTTTTGTGGATTTCAAACAGGCTTTTTAAAAGGTGACTTAGGAGTCCAAAAAGATTGAAATTTTAGTTGAGCTTAAGATATCAATCAAGTTAGTTAAACTAACTCAAATTATTTTAAAGGAATCTAAAGCCACTGTTCTAATCATGAACTTTTCAGAAATTTTCAATATCAGTGCTGGTATCCAACTGAATGACGCATTATCACCTTTACTTTTTAATTTAATATTGAATTTGTTTTTAGAAAATAGTAGAGAATTATTAGAAAATACTTTGAGGCTTTATTCTTAGTTAAACAACTCAAATTTGTATGTTTGCTGATTACATAGTACTACTGTTTCAAAACACAGAAAAGATAATTAAATCAACAAAAAAAATTAATAGAAGTGGCAGGCACAGATAATCCTTTACTTAATAAAAAACAAAATATGTCAAAAAAAATTAAATTTTATCGTCATTTGTTGTGATTATCTAATAATTGATAACTTTTATTCAAACTAACTCAAAAACTTGAATTCAAAAACTGTTAATAATTTTAAATATTTGGATACAATTATAAATTTTTCAAAGATTATTTTAGGAAATATTCATCAAATTATAAATTGTATGCAGAATTTTGAAAGGGAACCATTGTTATTTTTCTTATTAGTATCTGTTAAAAAAATTATCTAATCCTGCAGGCAGTTAAACTAAATATAAAACAATTATTCATCCCATGGTGACATATGGTTGTGTGACTTGGACTTTGACACAATAAATAATTTACTCATTTTTAATGGAAAATACTTAGAGAGAATTTGGTCTGTTAGAGTTAAATAATAATTGTTGGAGAATTAGAACTAATTTAAAATTGGAAAATCTTATCAATCATAAAAAATTAGTATAAATAAGATTCCTCAAAGCACAAAGACTTTCATTTGTAGGATACATTGAGAGATCACCTGATAATCAAGTGATTAAGATCTTGCATTGAACCTTGTGAAACCCTTGTGCAATAGACCAAGAAAAAGGTAGCTTGATGTCTTGAATGACCTTTAGAGTCTTTAACTGGAAAATTAAAGTCAATGACAGAATTGTTTGGAAGGATATTGTGCAGCAAGTACAAGCCCGCCCTGGGCTGTAGTGCCAATAAAGAAGAAAATTTAATTGAATTTATCAGCATACATAATAATGGCATTCCCAATAATTTTTAATTTAATTTCTAATTACAAAATAGACAATTTATTAAAAACTTTATAGTATAGTAATTATTGTGCAATGGATAGTTTTCAATGCAAGCTCAAATGTTAACCAAAAATTAAACTTGCTTTAGTATTAATATATTTGGCTCATAAAATATTATTAAATTTCTGTGATCTACTATTTTTAAAATAAAATTAATTATTTGTTTTTAAATTATATTATTTTTGTTGGAAATGAATTTTTTATAATATTTATAATAATTTTATTATTCTTACTTTTAACATTTGACCATTGATTTATTACTTTAAATTAAACTATTCCAATTACCTTTTAGAAATATTTTTGTTTTTAATCATTTTTCAAATACAGATTATTAAAAGTAATTCTAGATTATTTATTTATGTTATATTTTTGTATATATTTATCTTCTATCTATTTGTTTATAATGCTATAACTTTTATACTTTTTTAAATCAAACAGTTTGGCTTCTTGCGTCAAAGTGAAAATGGAACTACCACTCTATCTATTGTGCACCCAAAATCAGGTGAAATGATAAAATAATTATATTGGCATTCGATAATTACATATTTTATTGATTGTGCATTCTAAAGTTTATTGTATATAAATATTAGGTGAAAAAGAGGTGAAAGTGAATCTTGAGATGTTGACTGGAAAAATTAGTCAAGGTACTGGAACTATTGTTGGATTTAAAGAAGATTCAAAGAATATAATTAAGCCAGGTATTACATGATTTTTAAAATTCTATAAATTACTTAAATATGAATCAATATTTATTTCCAGTGTTATTATTTTTGAGTATTAATATCATAGAATTTTATCACCCATTATTTAACTTTCACTTAGCTTGCTAGTAACTTCTAAATTAATTAAAATGAAAGTAAGAAAAAATTATTTGCTGTATTATTAAAAAAAGAATTTCTAATTTATTTTGATGTCAAATTCACCAGTAATTTCTTTTATAACATGTTTTTAAAGAAATTATTTTTAATTCTATTTAATATTTGCTAAATAACTATAAAAAGAATAAATTAAAATAAAATAGAAAGGAAAAAAGAGAAAATAGTAAAGAAATATTTTATTCATGAAATACTTAATCATAATTACTCTAAAAATTATACCTCATATAATTTTTTAGAGTAATCATGAAAGAGTTTCTAATTATGGAGATTAAACTTCAGATTAGTGATTATTACAAGTGTAATATTAATATTAAATAATTATGTAATTCTAAAATTCATCAAATTGTTGATTTAAATGAGGGAGTTCACTTGACCTCAAATTAAGTTACAATACTGAACAAATAATTAATATATGTATATAATATCTTTCTGTAATATTTCAAAATTTTGTGGTCACTTTTTTTGAATAAATTGATTGTACTCTATGGCTGATTATTAAAAATTAATATATATGCCAAACTAAAAAATAGTTTTCAATTATATAATCATTTAATTTAAAATTAAAAATTGAGAGAAATGTAAAAATTTAATAAATATTTATATTTAAAATATAAAAGTTAGGATTTACTTAAATTATGAATTTAGTATTTCTTTTTGTTAAAATTTGAATAAAGTTTGTCTTAAAAAAACAAAATAAACATTTGTAAATAAGAAAGTGCATTTAATGAAGTATAATATTTTGGAAATTTACATTTAATTAAAATCAGAGTTAGTGATTTTTACAGTAATTAGATACTCATTTTTCAAACTCGTAAAAACCAGTAAACTAGTTCATAAAATTAAAATTTTGCTTAATTAGAAAAATATGTTTTAGATCTTAAAACAAATATTTTCTCTCTTTTTTAAAAAATTCCTTCTTTTTATGAATAAAGTACTCTATTTCGAAAAAAGATTAAATGTATTCTTTGTCAGAAACACATCAAAATAAAATTTGCATTTAAAACAATTGAAGTTTATTGATGAAAAATTAAGCAAAGTAATCTTATTTTTTCTGTTTCAAAACTGCCTTTTTAAAAAATGCATTTTTTTTTTCTTTCTTCCAATATTATAAAGCAATTCACTGTTTTTTTTCTTAAAGAAATACCTCTATCTTATAAGCCATTCATTTACTTGCTGATACCCATAGCACTACATCCTTTTCTTGTTTAATACTGAATATTTTTTGGTCCCTTCTCATTTATTATATTGAATCATTTAACTATCTTGTAGTTATTACTTACAAATTACATCTGAGAATGCATTTAAAAATCCTGAAATGAAATTTGGGGCTCTAATGGGTTTGTTGAGCTTCATGCAGGAATAACTCCTCTTCACTTATGTCTTGGATGAATGTACTTGGCTTTTTTCAGTTACAGTATCAATAAAGCCTGCATATCAAAACAAACTAGATATCGTTTTTCTTGCAACATCATTCTAATCATTGATTGACCAATACATTGTGCCTGGAGTGTTAATTTCATAAGGCGATTTTAAATCGTGATTATACTCCTTGTAAAAGTATTGGCAATATTTCCTTTTGAAGCTATTAATGACAAAAATATTTCTAAATCTATATTAATGTTTTGTTTCATGGGCTATAAGGTGGAAGTTAGATAGGGCAGGAAATATTCTACAAGATTTAATTAAAGGAAATGTTAACATGAGCAATACACTTAGTTTTCCACAATTTGTAAAACTCATTCTCCAATTAAAACATTGTTTTAAGCTTCTTAACCATAAAATGAAAAAATTGGCAGGAGGAAAAAAAGAAAATAAATAAAAGCAAAAGGAAAGTGAAAAGGATTTTTCAAATTTTTACTTCATGAATGGAAATTAAAATTATCATTGAATCTATGGGATCATGTTAGGGAATAGCCCTTAGTTCATGAAATCATGAGTGTTTGTATTTTAGAAGTTCATAAAAATTAAAAAAAATTTACTGTACTAATGAAATATTAAAAACTAATGGAACTCTAGAAAAACGTGAATTGATTTTTAGTACTTTGAAATTTATTTTTTTATTGTAAAATTTAAAGCTTAAATAATTTGTTTCAATATATGACTGATATTTTAATTTTGTGTCGTAAATTACAGGGTGGTATTATCATTCAATTCTGCAGTGTACTTAAAGATAAACTGTTTTATTTCCTATCAACATACAATTCTTTTACATATTTGTGTAACAATTAAGGGTTTTATTTAATGTAAATTTTAATTGCAACTAATTTTCTTTATAAATTTCCTTTTAAGATACTCAACATATAAATGTAAAAGGTATTCATATATACACTAAATGCTTGTACATCAAAATAGTTGTTTTGTGTAACTTTTAAATGAGATTATTTTACAGTTTGATAATAGTTAATGATTTAATATTTTTTCTTAGTGCATTATACAAACTATGGGCCTTACAGTTCTTATGCTCCTCATTATGACTCTACATTTTCCAATTTGAGTAAAGAAGATTCTGACCTTGTCCTTTCAACATATGGAGATGAATTGGGATTGCAGTATGCTGATAGGTTTGTTTTTCATTCATTATATGAACTATAGATATCAATTATTCCTATATGTTCTAGCTCAATAATATTATATATATTTTTTTAAAAAAAATTGAAAATTCTATTTTATTCAAATATTTGTTTTGTCAAATAATTCAATCAAAAGAACTCTATTTTAGCATTCCATTGAAAAATTAATAATATTTAGCAATGATTTGTTAAAAATAAAATACTTAATTTACGAATTTTCTTATATCCTGTTTTGCCCTTTTCAACAAATAACTAGTTAGCCAAAGCAAAAATGCAAAAAATACTGTGTTGAATAATTGAAATATGGCTTTATTTCATCACCAGGAAATAGAAATTTGCTTGCATGTCTTTTATGTAATAAATCTGTCGAATGATTCGGTGAAACCTTCCAAGTTTAAGGAATATTTAATTAAAAATTCATAGTGATTATTAAGTATAAGGGTTTAGCATTTTCTCAAACAATCAAAGGAAAATATTAGAAAATGCCATTTTTGCAATGATCCATTTGGATCACATCTATGCAAAAAGGCAGTGGCAGGGCTCGGAGTTGTCCTGATATTCCTGAAATTCCTGATTTTTTAAAAAACGTCCTGAAATGTCCTTATTTTTCAAAATAAATCCTGGAATTCCTTAATTTTTTATTACATTCTTTTGAAAGTTTAATTTCAATTAATAATTTTATATTTTTCAGTTGTAAATTTTTCTTTCAGTGGAATATATTTTTTCTTTCAACTGCTTTCTATGCAAAAAGAAAGAGAAAAATTTCCCCCTTTTTTGTTCTCTTTCAAACCGGAAATAGGGTTGCCATACATTCGTCTCCGCCTCCTTTTCAGCCATTGCTCATGCATGTCTGAAGTCAAAAAAATTTAGGTTTGGGTTTACCGTTAAATTCTATTTTGTGCCTTTACAGACAAAGATTCTGGTTTTAGTAGTGCACAACTATTTACAATGATATCGAAAATGTGAGAATTATTGGCCAACGTTTATGCGCATGCGTGAAATGCTTATCGCGCCATTTTGAAAGATTTTGATGGGTGTTTTGAAGAATGTTTATTAACAAGCTCAGAATTTTATTTTTTGAGAACAATTTTCTTTTAAAAATGCCAAGGAAAACTAAATTTTCCGACAAATGGTTGGAACTGCAAGATGGAAATGAATGCCTAATCAAGACATGGTGCCGAAGTGTTGACGATGTTCATTCCGCGGAGTGCTTCTTATGCAAAAGCAAATTCAGTGTTTCAAATATGGGTTTTAGACAAGTGCTTGCGCATGCAGATGGATTAAAACACAAAAAAGATGTGAACTGTTACAAGAATCAAACACTATTTACTATCAAGTCATCAACTTCATCTGAATCCTCGACATCGACTGTAGTAGTGAATAACAAATCATGGCTTCCCAAAACGACATTAGAGAAAACCATTAAAGCTGAAACCATTTTAGTTTTGGTGGCAATAAAAAATAATTATTCTTTTTCATCTTTGAATGATTTAGCTAACATTTACGGAGAAATTTTTGATGATTCCTCCATAGCAAAAAATCTCAAATTATCTGACAAAAAAGTCAGGTATATGATTAATTTTGGATCAGATCCGTATTTCAAAACTCTTTTGTTTCGGGATATCGGCACTTTATATTTTGTTTTACTTTTCGATGAAACTACTACAAAACAAATAAAGAAACAGTTGGATATTTACATCTCGTATTGGTCTGATAAACAAGGTAAAAATGTCATTTGTTACCTCGAATCACATTTTTAGGGCATGCTGAAGCCAATAAAATTGTAAAAATTTTATTAAGTTTTATTCAAAATAATGGTTTGAATTTAGAAAAATTAATGCAGTTGTCAATGGATGGACCAAGAGTTAATTTAGCTGTTTTAAAGAAAATAAATAGTAAACTTAGTAAGCAAAGTTTACCAGTACTAATTGATTTGGGTACATGTTGCTTACACATAATCCATGGAGCACTGCGTAAGGGTATTGATTGTAATATTGATGGATTTGCTATAGATATTCATCAATTTTTCAAGCTATCTCCTGCAAGAAGGGAAGATTATCATTCCTTAAAGTTAGAAATACTGGAAGAAACTTTAGCTAGGCATAGTTTCCTTCGTCATGTTGAGAGCCGTTGGTTAACTTTGGACTCAGTTTGTGAGAGAATTGTTGAGCAATATGATGTTCTAAAGAAATATTTCATTGTTAAAGTACCTAAAGAGTCGAAATCTCCTCTTTCTGATAGACATCTTCGGATTATACAATAAAACATTTGAAAGACCCTAAGACTCTGACATATCTGCATTTTGTTTCATTTTTTTGTAAAACTTTTGAACTTTATTTACTTCTAATGCAAAAAGTTGAACCTTTAGTACATGTGATGTACAGCAAGTTAAATGAACTTGTTTGCAGTACATTGTTTAAATTTTTAAACCCAGAAGAAATCTGTGAAAAAAATGGAGCAAAGTTGCTACAAATTAATGTTGATTCAGGAAAAAATTGGTTAAATTTAAACAAGATTGAAGTAGGTCATGGTGCAAAAGCAATGCTGGAAGAACTTACTGATAAAACAACATTTCTACAAAGTATTACAAGCTGCTACATAGCAACTTCAAAGCATTTGCTTCAAAAACTTCCTATAACAAATCCTTTACTCAAAGATCTCCAGTGTTTGTCTCCTTATAATAGAAAAAAGGAAGAGTCTAGGAGTTCATGTAGCAGATTAATTCAACATATTCCTCATGTGAATAAAACTTCTTCAGATTTTGATAAGATGAATGAAGAGTGGATTCTTTACATGCGTGAAGATGTGACTTTGATTGTGAATGATTATGATAATGATCAAAATATCTGTAAATATTGGAATGCGGTTTTCAATATAAAAGATGCTGGTGGTTATATAAAATATCCTACTCTTTCTAGAGTGGTTAAAGCATGTTGTCGTTATTGAATGTAAATTTCCAACCAGAAAGAGGGTTTTCAACTAAATTCTGTTGTGACGAAGGAGAGAGCTTCTTTATCGGAATTAACCATTCAAAGTTTACGGATTTGTCATGATGTTTTCGAATGCATGGCAATTCTGTTTCCTCCATTCCATATACCAAAGAAATGATGCATCATATATGGAAAAATCAAAAGATGTAACATAATTAGAGAAGAAAAGAAAGGATGAGGAAGATGTAGAAGCTACTAGTGAAAAAAAGTTTAAACAATCGCACCTATTAGAAAAAATTATTGAACTTGAGGAAGAAAAGAAAAATTTACTTGATAATCAGTGTGTAGCTCAAAAACTTTTGGATGATGCAACTAAAAAAATAGCATGTGCTATCAGTGATGATAATATGAGTGATGTGAAAGTTGGACAAATGATGCTGTGTGCTGCTAATGCAGAGATTGCATCTGTGAATGATAAATTAAAAAAGTGCAGTATTAAATTATTGGAATTAAATGCTAGTGCATCCAGTTCAAAATGGACATTATTCAATTATACATAAATTAACTGTTAATTTAAAGCATTTATCATGTAACTTATTAATTTTCAGAAAATGTTCAGTATAAAAAGTTTAAATTTCTGTATTATTTTTCATATTGTTGTATTAAAAATTAAAAAACTCAGAATTTATTAAATAGTTTATTCCTTTCTAAAATGTGTTTTATGCATAAAACAGAAATTAATATGTAAAAGTAACATTGGTTTTCTTTAATTATTGAAATATGTCCTGAAAAATGTCCTGATATTTCTTGAAAATAGTGTCCTGAAAAAAAAAATTCTGTACTCCGACCCCTGCAGTGGATTGCATGCCTCTGCTTCTTATAACATTTCTTTATTGATTGTGAAATCTGGAAAGCTATATGCTATGGTGAAGAATTTATTTTACTAGCTTTAAATGGGTAATATGCACCATATTTCACAAAATTGCTTTTGATGTTATAAAAAGAATTTCACTGAGAAATGATAAAGCACAAAAGATTGATAAAATGTCTCACTTAGTAGAAAATTCTTTGTGTTTAAACATAAAAGCATCTAAATTTTCTTTGCAGCTAGCCAAGTCCCCTTTACCAGGAAACAAAGATTTATTTTCAGCTTATCTATGATTTGTAAAAGAACATTTTTGGTGAAAATTGTTATTTGTTTAGTGTTTGGAAACTAATGCAGAAAGTGAAACATTATTTATTGAATTAAAAAGATTTTTCAGTGTAAAAGCTATACCCTTAACTAATATTGTTTGTATTGCTACTTGTTGGTGGTGTTTTGACATTGATAGGAAGATACAGAGGTTTCCAGGTATACTTAAAATAATCTTTACTAAATGTATCTTCAGTATGTTGTGTCATTCATTGATATCATATAGTTGCAAAAAATTGTAGTAAACATTTGTCTGGATCACTAAATTATGTTATAAGAACTGTTATGCCTTCAATGCAAGATTATTTGCTCAAGTTAGTTTAAAAAATGAGAAATTATCGTAGGTTAAAAGTGCATGATTGCATCATTTTTATGCACTCTTTGATTTTGTTAGTATTCTTGGAAAACAGAACCAATGATTTGGAACGCAATTTAATTAACTCAAAAAATGAGATGGCTTATGACTAATTTATTTGCCATATTTAATGAAACAAATTTGAAATTACAAGATTAGCAATTAAATTTAATCAACATTAAAAAATATCTCCATTTGTAACAAAACATTTTTTTTTTTTTTTTTTTTTTTTTTTTTTTTTGTACAAACAAAACTTGAAAAAAGGAGAATGTTCTTAGTTTCTGAATCATTCAAATTACGAAATAATGATAAGATTTGCTTCTATACTGTCAACACCTAACAGCTCTTCATGCAGACCTGAACCAAGAATTTGAAGACTTTTTTCACTTGGATACTCCTGACTGGGTGTTGAATTCTTGTGCATGGACAAAGTTGGA
Source organism: Latrodectus geometricus (assembly GCA_026290005.1). Taxonomy (NCBI): domain Eukaryota; kingdom Metazoa; phylum Arthropoda; class Arachnida; order Araneae; family Theridiidae; genus Latrodectus; species Latrodectus geometricus. Next base: position 150,512 of record JAPDSC010120568.1, on the reverse strand, counting down.
TCCCAAATGCTGATAAATCCATACTAATGCAGGAGCAACTTATTGAAATATCCACTAATGAGGATCTTAAACCAATGTTTGAATAAGGATACCACAAATTTTGGTTGCAAAACAGATCCTTGTTTCATATCCTTAATTATTTATTATATAGAAGTTAATAACTGCTTCCCAGTCTTCCTATTTGATAAAACAATTAAAACAGAGCTGAATTCCTATTGATAAAGGAATTCAGCTCTATTTTAAACTTCCTCATAAAAAAGAAACTGATTAGAAATTACTGCTTTTGGGAATTTACAATCACAAACATTGAGCTAAAAGCATTCATAACATCTCATCAAGTTCATCCACGTCATTAATTTAATTATTCTTATTTTAAATGAAAATTTAATTAATCACATATAATTAAAGTAATAAATAAATTCTTCAACTAAATGTTTTTTTTTTAATTTGCAATTTTTATACTATATATATTCATGTAACTTTTTCACTTAGAGCCCATGGGGAAATTTTAATTTATTCCAAGAGTCAAAAAAGTTTTGGTATTACTGCTTTACAGCATAAAAAATTTATTTTCATTAAAATATTGCATATTTTTTTGAGACATTGCTTTAATAAACATACAAATATTATAAGTTAAATTACCAGTAGCTTCTTTTAAATTTTATCTTTTTTAAAATTCTGATGTTTCTTTTAACAGCATTACTAGTTTTGCAAGAAATTCTGATTACATGACCTCTATGGTTGACAATTTGTTGGACACTTTAACTGGAGGAGAACATTCAAAAACAATTAGATTATTAGAAGAGGTAAAAATGATTTTTTTATATTTTTATTTCCTTTGTGTGGTGTTTTTAAGCAAGAAATAAAGTTTAATTCCTCAGTCAAAACATTGTTAGTAGTTTTCAAATTTGACACTGCTATATCATCTGATTTGATGATATATTTATATTTTTTATAAAAAGTGATTACTTTATATTTGTTTAAAAGAATGTACAAATGCTTTTGTAAAGATATTCTTCAAATTTTGTGTGTGCATGCGTGCGTACATACATTTAAGGTATATGTGTAGATGATCATATTCATATTTGATGATCATGTAATTAAACCTCATTTGTTTTAAAGACATTGTGTAGAAAAAATATCATCTAAAAATATTTTTCATTAATTTTGTCCTCTTTGTTACATGTCCCACAATTAAATGGCATTATCCATATCTTTTTATGAAAAACATTTTTAGTGACTTTTAATTCCATTTTACGTGGAAAAATGTTTTAGTTAGAGAAAAGCTATTTTTTAATTTCTAAAGTCTGTTTTCTTTTATTAGAGAACAATAATCTTTGATATTGTATGATTTAATAATAAAAACATATAAAACAATACAAATAAAGTTTAACTATATAAAAAAAATATCCATATTAAACTTCAAGAATAAAGGTTTTTATTTTTTTATCAAATGTTTTAGGGTTATATGCAAAGGTTTTTGTCAGTGTTATTTAAAGATTTTACCAAATTTTAGTTTCAAGTATTATACAACTTCATTGAATCTTACCAAGTAATATCATATTGTTATTGATTAAAAAGCACATCTCTGAAAATTTATTAGTTAAATTATACTAATCCTACTCAATATGAAGTCACAAATATTTCTTTTGTGTTTTGTTGAGAGAAGGAAAATTAAAAAATAGATTTCAATTATATTCTTGGTTCTATGAATATAATTCATCTTTGTTTTTACTATATACTACATAATTATAAAAATGCTTCGAATTTTAATTTTTGTTTATGTTTGAATTATAATTTTTTTTCAATTTTTTGCAATTTGTTTTTAATATCAGTATCATAAATAAATTCATCACTTGTTATTTTATTTAACTTTGAATTAAAATAATATTCAACTGCTGATGTGTTGATGGAAATTAGATAATTTATTACAAGGTAAAATAAATTTTGGAAGTGTTTTGCATTAAAAACCGAACAATTTATCGGCAATTATATGTTTTTAACATAATCTACTATTAATGTTTAAGTGTTAAAAAATTGTGTTAAAACCCTTGATTTTGGAAAAAATTTCTATTTTTTAATAAAAAAATAATGAGTGAATTTTTTTTAATTTGCTTATCTTTAACATTAAAAAAAATTTTAATGATTAAATTTGTAAATATTTATTTTTTTCTCATTACACACTATCTTAAAATTTGTACATATATATTTTTTGTTGAATCTTTAAAAGAATTTAGATAATTTATTATTTAAGTTTTTTTTTAAAAATAATGAAAAATTTAAAAATTTGTAATTATTTAAATTATTTTTCCCCCTCTCATGAAATAAAAATTTACTCTTATTTATAATAACAAGTTTAAATCTCAAAAACTGTTTAACGATATCTTTAATTAAAATTACATTTCAAATTTAAAAAAAAGTTGAGTAAGAAAACCTGTATAATAAACTTTTTGTATTGATATATTTTCCTATTTGAAATTGAGTTTTTTATTTATTTTTTTTTAAAGAAAGAACATAATAATGCAAAATGAATTCAAGACTGTATTTATATTGCTCTTATGTGTTTTTTAGTTAAGTTTCAAGTTTATATTTGATTTTGTTATAGTATTTTTGATATTTGTCTTATTTTTCTTACAATTTTGTTTGGAGTAATGAAAATTTTCAACTATTCATATGTAAAATATGTTTAGTTAGTAGCATGATTTATATAGAAATATCTCTTGTAAAAGCTAGTTTTAAATTATGAAATACCTAGGACTCAAATTATAAAAAGCATTTAGTTGAATTTATAAATTTCTGTAAATGTTAAAAATTTGTTTGTAATCAAAAGAAATATTTAATTTTATAAGTATTGTTGCTTTTTTATTTGAGATTTTTCAAAATTTTATTTAATTTGAGTATTTTAAATGCATATTAAGTCATTTTGATTTTAATACTAAGAAGCAATGAGACTGAGAAAACTTTTCAAACAGAATAGTAGAATTTGATGTTTAAGGTATTAATATTTAAATAATGAAACATCTTCATACTTTAAAAGTTATGATTGAGAAAAATATTTTTTCTTGATCATAATAATATTTATAAAAGTAGTTAATATTTTCTATTCAAATGTTGTTTTATTGTGCACATGATTATTTTTGATATTATTTTAAATCTTTTCTTTTAGAAAAGATTATTGAAAGAAGAAGAAGCAGCTTTGACTAGGAAAGCCCTAAAGCCTCTCAATGATAATGAACTTATAAAACACTCGCCTTCATCCTTTGCTCATGAACCTGATATTGACTCTTTACAAACACTTGAAGATATAGATCTTGAACTCTCTCGTTTGGAACAAATTGGTGAGAAAAATATTTATATTGGTAACATAAAAATTCAAAAAGTTTTCAATTACAATTTTTCTTCCAAAATATTGAAACACGTGATATTTGTATTAAAATGGCTGAAGTGAAATTAAAAGTAAATGAATTGGGAAATTAATTATATTGTACAGTATGAGAAATGTCCTTTAGATGAAAATGTGTTTCCTGTATAGTTTTTGTAAAAATAACAAATCTGACTATTTTTTATTTACCATGCATTACTTTCCTTAAAAGAAATAAAGAAGTGGGTGCCAATTTAATGATATTGACAATCTGTTTGGGAACAAAAGCTTTATCTATACTATGAAGTTTCAAGACTTAAGTTGCATTAATAAATTAAAACTCCAGCTTTTCACTGAAAAATTTCGAAATTTTCTGTTTATCTCCCTTTGATAAACGTATACATCAAAATTCTAGCTAACTTAGAGCAGTTTTGAGATGTGATAATTTTTGTTTGTTATCAAATGTTCCCTCCAACAACCTATATTGCTGGTTAGAAACTTCTAGTGACATTAATTATGGAGCATAATAAAGTTATTTTAACTCGTCATTATTCCTCCTTAATTTTTACATCAGTGTAAAAATGAAGGAGCAAGTATTGTTTTGTGTGTCCTTGTTCCTTATCATGTAACACTTATTAAAACAAATAGGGTTTTTTTGTCCAAGTTTTATTTTTTATTACAAAATGAATCTATACAATAGATTAAGAAGTACATGTTATACTCAATGAAAATTAAAAATAGACTTACAGTGAAGACTCATCAACAAGCTTATCACCATTAATTATAAAAACTTAAAAATAGTTATAGTTTTGTGAGCCTGCTCTCCATGTATGTTGTAGTTCCTATTAGTTAAAACGCCAATAGAATAGAATAAAATTTGAAGTATTTGGTTTAGAAAGAATTGACCAATTAGTTGCATGATAGATTATTTCTTTAGTTTGACAATTCAAATGTGGGTTTAAAAAAAAACAATCCATACATTGTATTTAATATTCAAACTTATACTTTGCTATGCAAGCTGTTCATTATTTTGAATTGAAAGTGTAGCTGTCTACATTTACTGTTCAAAGTAAGAATTCAAAATATTGATCATGATGAGATACCAACAAAGACTCAGACCATCCAAGATCATGATTTTCAATCTTATACAAATATGGCATCTTCATATCACATGAAATCACACAAGACAAGATTTAATGATTTTCTATGGGGCTTACACTTTCTCAAGTTATAAAAATAAGTTAATTTAAAAAATACAAAACCATTTTGAAGAAAAAAATTTTTTTTTTAAAGAAGGAAACATTGCAATGATGTGAATGACCTTTTTTTAAACATTGGAACATGTTTAAAAAATAAGAAAAGCATACAATTTAATAAGAAAAGCATAAATAAGAAAAGCATACAATTTAAGTCAGTGTAAAAAGAAGACAAGGTATGGAACACGATCACGTAAGTGATTATTTTCTAGTAGAGTGGTGCAAATTTGTTGACTCATCCAGCTTGATTTTAATGTAAACTTCTATATAAGCAATGTTTTCCGTATGTTCCTTTGACATATTTTACTCCTGAAAAAAAATTACAAAGTTAAAAAGAAATTTACAAAATTAAAAGTGCTGTAATGAAGTTAATTGAATACACTATATTCAAAAGGCATATTTGTGAAGATTTAAAAATCATTAAGATGTTAACATGCATGCAACAGAAATAATTAAATTCTGCTACCTTTTTTGTGAATGGGACAACTTTAGTAGAAAAATCACTACATTAAAATAAAATATTGTTCTCCAGTAAAAAACTATTCTCAACAACAAAACATTATTTGAATCCGATATGTCTCTTTCTTTCATCACTGTACATTAAATTCGTTAAAACATTTGTAAAAGCTCTGGATAGACAGGGAACGATTTTCTTCTTGGAATGAATTCAAAAATTTAAAGGAAGCAAATATTAGAAGGATTTTTTTTTAATTAGATAATCTATTTATGATGAAGAGTTAATATATAACTAGGAGAAGGAATATTTGGCCAGCTGGTATTTAAATTAGTGTGCTGTTCCATAGAATTGAAAAAGTTGAAAAATATGAAGAATATATTGGTGACATGGTAAAATGCTTTCTTGTTATAAATTGCAATATGTCATTAAAATTACGCTTTTTAGATTCATATCTAGACTTCTTTCTTAACCTTCCCACACTTAATGATTAGCATAAGTAAAAGAACTAAGGCATCATCAGAACTTCTCTGTATTTAAAAAGCCTTTCATTGGACAGTTAAATAGAAATATACTTGCTAGATATTGCTGATCTGTTAGCAAAGGCACACCAAAGGAAAAAATATCTCAGATGATGTTTCCCATATCAAGTCTCTGTTATATTTCTCTGTAACTTATTTGTGTAAATTTGAAACCAGGTTCTCTACAAAAATAGTATATGATAGACAATCCGTGCATATAAACCAAGCATTTTTTGTGTATACAGAATCACAGTTTTATCGAATTAAACAGAACAAGATCAAATTTGGTAGGCATGTTATTGTTCTGTTAATTCCAATTTTGAAAATATTTGCTTAATATTAAAAGTTTTAAAAACATTTTTTATGTTAAATATTAGTATTTTCAGTTTATTAAAGTTTTATAAGATGTGAAGTTTTTCATCTATTAGAGATGCAATAAAATACACCATTTGTTAGAAGTATCACGACAATTAAGAACAATGTATTCAAAATAAATTTGGTTGCTTCTATTGTTTATATTCTTTTGAGTTTTATTTACTGTTGCTGCTGAAAGAAACTATATAAGTTAATTTGTAAGTTCTTAATTGAATATATTAAATTTTGAATCAAGAATTCTTTTATTAAACATTAATAAGAATTTCTAATTTCTTTAATGGGAAAGCTAATTTATTAATATTCTCCACCATTTATTTGAATGAAGAAAAATGTATTTTCACTCTTATACAATTAATTTTCCACACTTAAACTTTCATATCATATTGCATGTAAAGAAAATAATGATAAATTGCTAAATTCAAGTACTGTATTTTCCTGCATATAATCCAAATGACATATTATTAGGTATAGATTTTTTTAATTAAAAAAAGAAAAAACAATTTTTGATGAACATTCCAAAATATATACTTTTTATGTATAATATCACAAAATAAAAAATCATAGTATCACATAAAATAAAATATGATTTATTATGAAAAACATCTGAGAGAGATTGGATAAGCCTGGGATGAAAGTGCCTAATCAATTGACAAAATTGATAATCCAGAGAAGATTCTAGTGAAACTTATAATTATTTTGTTTTTAATAACTATAAAACAAAGATTTTTTAAAAATAAAATATATTTTTTATTTACATTTAAATGAAAGAAATGGATTAATTTCGAGTTGGTCATTGGATACATTATTCTTTCTTATTGCTCATACTGTATGTTAACCTTACGCTTGTTGTTATTTTTTTAATTGCTTTCTCTATAACTTTTAGTTTAATATTTTGAAACTTAGATGCTTTCGTTTTCTTAAGATGATATGTGAACAGGGTTATTTTCATAATGAAGCAGCTCAGGTCAAGACAAAATATGAAATCGTGATAGCCAAATACAACTGTAATATCTTCAATGAACCAAATTCGATATTGAATGTAATTGGATTAAGTGTTTATAGCTGAAATGCGTCTGTTGTTATTTGTTTTATAAAACAAGCAACATTTCTTTCAAAACTTTATTGTAAGATTTTCTAGTAGAGAATCTTTTCATCAGATTATCCATATAGCATATGATATGCACAATGAAATTCAAAACTTTTGTAACAAATAATACACAAATTATACACAGGAAAATACAGTAGTTGACTTCAATATAAAGGAAGCATATTTTATGATTAAAAAGTGTTTGTTTTGATAAGATGATAATTAAGTACTGAATGTATTTTTTATTAAAAAATGTTAATTAAAACATGACTTAATTTAAAAATTTAATTCTCTTAATTTTACATTTTTAACAAAAAAAATGTTTTTGAGAAATATGATGTTAAAACACTATTTTTGTTAGTTTTTTACTGATGCTTCCTCTCTATATATTTTGATATTGTTTTATTATATCTTGAATTTATTTATAACTTCTAAATATGTCTTGCAAAATGTTTTCATTGTGGCTGTCTAATGCTATTAAATATACTATAGATGTGAATGTTGATTTAAATTTTGAATTTATTTATTTGTTAATATTATGAATACTTTTCAGATCAAAATAGAAAACTGGAAAGTGCTGAAAGAAGTTCTATTGAACATCGTAGGCAACTCTTACATCAGCGAAAATCTATACAACAAAAGCTTGACAACACAACCCAGTTATTGCATGAGTTAAAGAAAGTTCAGAATGAACGGTTGAATACTAATCCTCCACCACATTTAGCTCTTATTAGAACACCAACTGCTACTGAAAATGAATTAGGTTTGTATCATTAAACTGAGACATATTATCCATTAGTTATAGATAAACTATATGTATGTATATACAGGGTGCTTCAAAAAAATGTATACACACTTTGAACTTCCATAGAAAATTTATTTACCGTTCTACAAAGTTAAATTTCAGGAAAATAGAAAGCTGAAAGTCCAATGTAAATGAAACATAAATAACAAATGTTAATACTGTTCAAATTGGTGACCTGCAGCATCAATAGCTGTTCGAGGCCGACCTGAATGACCTTTATGCACATCACACACTGTTCCATGAACTTCGAATTTGTCTCGTATGCGTGTAATTGTTAATCTTGAAGGTTGTTCTGTATCATACTCCCTTCTCCACTGTCTTTGAACTTCATTTACATTCTCAAACTTCCAGTACCACTTAATAACCTGCTTACTTTCTTCAAAATTCAAACGTACGTCCCCCGTGTTGATATTACAAATTCCAACTGATAATATAACATAGAGGGACGATTATGCTGGCACCTGGCGAAGAAATATAACATTAGCCTTGTAGAGCAGGAAAACTACAATAGTTTAAAGTGTGTATACATTTTTTGAAGCACCCTGTATATAAGTATGTATAAAATCTTTGGAAGAAATGATTTCAATAGAATTAAAAACTTGAAGAATGAAGAGACTTTGATTAATGGAATTAAACTTCCTTAACTTATTCCTTGAAAATGCAATCATAAATGTCTCAGTTAAGCATAAATGCATATTTAAATTCTTTGTATGAATGTTAAGTTTCTTAAATAACTAATTATTCCTTTGTATAATATATTCAACCGGAATTGTAAAATCTCTTGCAAAATGTGTGAGTGAGAGAGATTGATTGATTTTTCTTTTAAGGAAAAATTTTGTTAAACATGTAGTTATAAAATAATTTTGAAAACTAAATGAACTTATATATATATATATATACCGTATTTTTCGCCGTATAAGACGCACCCAATTTTAAAGGAGGCAAATCTAGAAAAAAAAACTATGAACCAAATTCTGTAGTAAAATATTTTATATCAACTGTATAACGTGCACGATGGCTCCCCGTAGAATTGTCTCTTTTGGAAATGTTTTCCTTTTAAAGATCAACATTTACGGCAGTTTGGTACCATCTGCACAGCAGGACAGCACAACCGAGTAGTGGGTTTTCTCATGCCCTGAGGTTTTTACGGTTATGCTTTTGGCTCCTTTGTTATCTACGGTTCTGTTAGATGGCACATCAAACGTTAGCGGGACTTCATCCATGTTCCCAGTCTGGCTCATTTCAAAGTTATTCTTCTTCCTCGCATCAATAACAAACTTATGAAAAGACAGAATCTTTGATTCGTATTCCTTGCCATGGTTGGCTTTTGTATTTGCCGTATAAGACGCAGGCACTTTTTCCCCCCGATTTTTGGGGAGAAAAAGTGCGTCTTATACGGCGAAAAATACGGTATATATATATATATATATATATATATATATATATATATAAAGCACAAGGAATGTAATCCCCTCTTAAAGAAAATTATTGATAAATTTGAATTCATCTTCAGTAATTTTGGCTATATAATTAAAATTCAATTAAGCTAAGAAAATGTAAGATTTCTCATTGTACAGTATAACATGAAACATTTGTGTATGTGTTTGTAAATTTATGCATATTGAGATTGCCTAAAAAAATATTATAAATTTAATGTTTAATATAATTGAGTTATTTCTAAAGAATCTCCTTAATCTGTAGTACAGGGATTAATTCTTATGTATTATATAGATGTATGTAGCATATTTGCAGTTTTACTATATAGTCAATTTCTACTCAATTCACTATTTCGTCTAAATTAATTTGCCATTAATTTTGAAAATATTTTTTAGAATAATGGTGAAATTAAAAATCTGTAACTTTTGATTCAATCTAGTGGATAACTTAATGACAAAAGTTGTTAGACTTTCTAATATTTATTAAATGTTATAAATGTGAAATGTTAGGGGGAAAAATTAGAAATTATGTCTTCTGTAAAACTTAATCATAAATACTGTGTTTTTTTATTCTTTAATCACGTAGTGCAGAAAAGAAAATCTGAAAAAAACTTAAGTTTTCACCTTATGAGATGCGCTTATGAAAAACGTAAATGTACCATTCATCTCCCTTTGTTTATCGGACTTAACTTGGATCAAACATGTAATTTTTCCACCCACAGAGCATAGTTCTTTCACCAGGCTGCAATGTGCCTTTTTACATAACTTTCAAAAACAATTATGTTAACTATCTTTCTCACATTGTATGCTAATATGTATTTGATAATATCAAATATTTTAGTATGTTTCATGTTATATGTTAGTCTATTTATTATCATCAAAATAAAATATCATTGATGTGTTTTTACTTAGAAATAATGCAACTTACTACAGGAAATAGTCTGATATTACAATAATAATAAAATAAATTAGAATCTATTAGCTCAATTAGAATAAAATAAATCAAAGATTTAATTTATTTTAGGTCTTGAAACAAATGATAAATTTAGATTGTACTGTTTGATATTCTAATGAGGAATTAAATAATAATTGCAGAGTAACTTTCTTATTTGATAAGCTTATCAATAGATATGAGAAGTCATTTTTTATTACTATTTATAAATGCAGAATCATGAATTTTAGAGATATTAGTAGTAGACTAATGAATAATTGGAAAGACGATGAGTATAATTTAATATTTTTTACCATAAAAATAATAGTTAAAATTAAATGCTATAGAAGTAATAGTTTAATATGATACTCTTAAAGTTATATTTGTTTTCACAGATTTCAATTGTGAAATGAATTATAGTTATAAGTTATTTAATATTTTGTATAATTTTTCTTGCAGCTGATAGAGTTACTAAGAAGTTGATTGATGTGTCAGCTCAGGTATATAAATGAATTTTTAAATTAGAATAAGTTATAAATCTTTCTTTGAATGTGAACTAAGAACATCAAGTTATATTTCAGAATTTTATTACTTAGAATAATATAATAAATTTAAAAGATTTTTATAAAATTATTAATTTCTGTAAATATAAAAATCTTAATTATACTTTGTTTTTAAAAAGTAAATTAAATGTTTTGTGTTTTGGATAGAGGACCAGTTGTAGCAAATTATGCATACTGAGGGGGCGTTTCTGCATTACTTACTCAATAATAAATATCTTTGTAAAACTTAGTCATTAGTGTGTGACAGGCTATATGAATTTTAACTCTGAAAGATTGGCATACTTTATAATAATGCATTTTCTGTAAATAGTCAGTTTTACATTGTCAAAATGTTAAATTTACAAATTGTAGCTACACTAGTTATTATGTGATAATAGTTTGCACATATTTATTAGAAAAAGTACAGTTTTAAGTAGTATAGAATAAGATTTTTTATTTCAAAGCTATTATTTAAAAGTACAAATAAAATATTGCATGAGACTTAATTATCCAACAATTTAGTTCTTGGAAATCTGTATCTGCTTGTTAGATGAACTGAAATTGAAAATATTGTTAAATTGTGTTATTATTTTTGTATACATTTTTCTGTAAATTTATCATAACAGTTAACATACTTGAAATTTTTTATTATTCTCTACTGAATGAAACCACTTTATAATCTTTCAGATTATTAATCTTTCACAGTAATCTTAATCTTAAAGTAATTTACAGTAATCTTTCGGAATTACTTATTTTATGATCTGTTACTTAGCTGAATAATTGATAATTTTTTCTTCCTCATTTTGACTAACCATGAACGAAATAATCCAGTTTCAATTTATTACATTAATCTTTTATAATAATCAATCCAGTAAGTGTTTATTTGATATGAAGTATGTACCAACTTTAATTCTCTTTTTTTTTTAAACATAGTTTCTAATTTTTATTTTGATTGTTATTGATCAAGCCATAACAGATAGACTCTAAAATATGCCTTGCTGCCAGGAAAATAGTTAACATATTATCCTTCGTGTAAGCAGTTTATGAGTTAGATTCTTAATTCTTTGTAAATGTTCATAATTGACTTTAAATCTGGAAGTCCTGTTGAAATAAACTCTTGTATGGTAAAACTGACTGTAGAATAATAGACAATTTGATGATCTAAATTATTTCTTATGTGGAATTTATTCTGGCATGATTTTAAATGTCTTTACTTCATCTACATATTTGATGAAGTAAATTTTCTTTAATAGCTGTGATTATAGTGTATAATAAACTGCAATTTTTCTCTAATACATCTTAATGATAATCAAGGTAACAATGAAATTTTCAAAAATACTATTTCATCATACTAATCCAAAAATCCTTTCTGTTCTCTATCCTTGATTGGAAAACTTATGTTATGAATGCAATTTCAATTCATGTGCAAAAGCAATAATTTAATATTGGAGAATCATTGTTAGATATTAATTTTCAGTTAGAATGATTTCTCATGTTTGTGTAGTTCTGTATTTCTAAACTGTCAGAGGATGTTATCAATTTGTATCATTTTGTGTTTCTTCTAAAATAACAAGTGTTAGAAAAAAAGATTCTAGTTCTTTTATCAATTGTTTAAGTGTTCCAAGAAAATGAATATAATGTGGAAAAAAACCAAAATCTATGTCACCAAATGTTAATAAAGTTCTCTTCAAAGATAATGAATATCAGTAAAATTCTAATTTGGCTTTTTGAAATATCATTGATTTGTCGGACCATTTTAATTACTTCCAATTATCAATCAACACGTTTTTGTAAGTAAAGCCGCTGTAGAGGATGTTAGGCATTAACTTCTGTGACACATGGGTTTGCAATTATGGCTCTGCCATAAATGTTTTGTTTATGAAAGTGATTTCAAATTGTAATCATAGGTATTGGAGAATCCAGATGCTGATTATGCTCTATGGTCACATTTTACTGAATCTCTTTCCATCCACTGTTTTGTTTTATTGAGTTTTTCTTGCTGTAGTTTACATATTCTATTATGATTTTAGACACTATCTCTAGAAATGCCTTAAAGTTGGAATGTTTCGATCATACTTTCTTTTGCTAGGTGGACTCCTACACTTTTTGTGAAAATGTGAGAGGATTAATATTTTAAGCTTTTGGCAAAATTCAAAACTTACAGAACTTTAATAAAGCTGCCATATACTATCAGAATATATATTCTATTTATAAAAAAATTGGTAATTATTATATTTTACTGCTTATGAAATATGTGAAAAAAAGTGCCACTTTTATTCACAGGTGCATCCATTGTTTTGATAACTATCTGTATGTATATAGATATACACTCAAGAAACAGTGATAAAACACATAAAGAAGGAATCGTCAGATTGAAAAAATATGATAATGATATAGAATACGCATAATGATAGATGAGAAATTCACTGGGTCCCAATATTAAAACAATTAAACAAATACAGCAATCACAGTTAAATAAAAACAATGTAATGTCAGAAGAATGTTAGACCACCTCTTGTTACCATGCATGACAAAACATGGTCCAGTGTTGAGTTAATCAGACTTTTGATGTCCTGAAGCAGATGCTCTCATAAATCTGGAACTGCTACCTCCAAATCATGTACTCAGTTGCATGATGGCATCTGGCATTTCAGCTGGTTGTAGACATGATCTATAGGTAACTCTGGGGAACATGCTGACCATGAAAGGGTCTGAACATGATATGGGAATTCTTGAGTTACTCAAACTACATGAAGACAAACATTATCTTGCTGAAAATTCTTTTTTCGAATTATGTTTAGAAAATGTCACACATGGGGTCGAAGAATGTCATCAATATAATGCTGATTCCATATACTACAACTAGAGTGGGCCAGTATTCATGGACTGGTCTCCAGATAATTAATCCTACTGTGTGGGCAGTGTGATATGCGAAAATGTGAGAGGGTAGGACGAACATAGTTGTCATCTATTTCCTGAAAAAAATTGGTATTTATCACTAAAAACACACATTTTGTTAATCTGTAGCATTCCACATTGGGCACCATTGTAGGTGGAGTCACTGATGTTAAAAGCAGCACATGAAAAGGGCGTTTGGATCGCTGATTCGTTTCTGCAAAGGATCTGAAAGTGCTTTGTGCAACACCTGCCAACCCTACTTGTGATTGTATAGTGGAACCAATCACTGGATTCCAGACAGTTTGCTGCATGATCCTTCAATCCTCTTGCCTTATTGTCTTCCAGATAGATGGCTTCAGAAAGGGAACATTACATTTGGGTACCCGTACGTGTGTGAGTGTCATCAGTACATGCTAGGAGCAGTGGACTTGTGTCCATTGCTTCCAGTATGTACTGATGACACTCTCTGAATGATCCTGTCTAACATCAAGATGTGTTGATGTACCTGCAGTTTTCAGATTGATAATGAAACTTCACTCTAACTCTCTTAACTGTGAAAAATGTCTTTTCATGGTTCTGCCTGGCATTTATCACTTAATTAAGACTTCTCAGAGACAGATTTTTGTTTGTCATATTTATAAATGTTTTATTATGCACCAAATATACAGAACTAACTTTCCAATTGCATTGCCACTGCAAGGTTAATAGTCATGTACGTTTGCATATGGGATCTCATTAAATTTCTCTGCAAAGTTTTGAAATTGTACTTTTCTTCTTCTTGATGTACTATTTTCAGTGTTCTTGAATATTTATTTTGATTGATAGATATAATACTGATATTGTAATTCTGTACTATAAATTCACAGTCTATTTTTCATCATTTTTATTTTAGCTTCCTCCAGAAGCAATTGTCAGTGTTAAAGGTTTAAGAAAAGCAATGGGAATCACTTACCATCCCACAAATTTTTCTGAACCTTGCAATGGAAAAGGTTCTGGTGGATCTGTTAATTGTGAAAATGAGAGATCTGTTGATTCAACTGTTGGAGTAGAAGATATGGCATTACACAGTGGCTCTCCTGCACCTATTTCTTCAGACAATAGGATTCACCATCCAGACTTGGAACATGAACTGAGAGAATTTTTGCAAACTGGATCCAGCTCATAAGTTTTCCAATGTTTTTATGGCTCATTTAATGTGTCATGTTTTTAAATATAGTTTTCCATTTGTATATGTCTTTCCGACCACATTAGTATAGTGTTTATATTTAATTTTTTATTTGTATACATGTATTCATTTGTATCATTACCATGCATTTTGTACAATAAAAGGGAATTTATTTATAGAAACATACTGTCTATATATATCCTTTTTAGAAATCTAATTACCAAATGTTTATATACTATTGGAATTGTTGTAAAAATATAAAAAGAATGATCCTTAAGTAAAAGATTATATTAATAGATATGAAAAATCCTCATGTATTAAGATGTTAAAATAAATTAACTAAAATAGGATATAAATTATGTATTTGTTCATTAAACTTTTATTCTTATAACTATGCACATTAACATTTCAATATTTTCTTAATTCATTTTTTTTTATTTTTATAAAACTAAAAATGTACATTAATTATATTAATATTTTTACCTTTGACTGTGTGTGTGCATAGTTCTTTATTGTAGTCAAATCATTCATTCATTAAAACATTTTTTCTGATTGTTTTGGTTAGTATATAAAAATTAAAAGATATTAAGAATATAAAAACTTGAAGATATATAAAGTAATTATCCAATTAGATCAAATTAACTAACTTGATAATTTGAAATAGTAAAGTAGTAAGTTATAGCTTCAAGCTATAACTTACTACTTTAAAAAACTAACTATATGGATATCTAAACAAACTGTGTAAATTGATGTAATTAGTATTTTATAGGAATTTATATTAAAATTTGCTTAATTTTTTTTAATCTAAATTCTAAAATTTTTTTTACATATATGAATTAAGGATAATCCAGAAGCATACGGGAATCAAACGCGAAAGGAAAAAAAACCATTTGTAGAAATATCATTCGCATGATCAAGCATTATATGCAAATGCTTGATCATGCGTACATGATGGCACCTGACGCTGAGCATAATCATGAAAAAGTCCTGAGGAAAAGAAGAAAACTTGCTTACAACCGATCTGTAAAGCTCTCGGTGCCATGGCCTCATAGGTATGGCAGAGAACTTGTGTGAGTGGTGTTTTACGTAATAGAATTATTGGTTCTCTGGAATGCGGGCGCACGAAAATAGCAGTAGCTGAAGGACTCAGAATTGCCCAAAGTGTCATTACTAGCCTGTGGCACAATGATTCCCATATGATGGAACAGTCAGTAGGCATTACAGTTCAGATTGCCCCCGTGTAACAACGCCGAATGACGACTTGCAGTTGGCAGTAACCGTCAAAAGAAATGGACAAAGTATAGCAACAGTGTTGCAGCGTCATCTACAGTCATTACCATTTCTAGATAAATCTTGTATAGACGTTTGGAACAGTATGGTATATATGATCGCTGACCCATCAGATATGTTCCATTCAAGGTAACTCACTGTCGCCATCGGTAAACTTGGAATAGTGAACATGTAATGTGGACCACATCACAAAGTGTTTTTTCGAAGAGTCGAAATTTAGCTTGCAATCCGATTCACATGTGACGGACGTTCACATGGAGAAAGTACCACCAAAACAACATCATTGAATGCCAACGTTACATTGGTGCAGGAGTCCTCGTTTGTGAGGAGGCGTTATACTAGGTTTCAGAATAGATTAGCCCTGTCAAATTCGAACCATAACAGGCCAGATTTATCTCGACATTCTGGAACAACATCCATTTGGTGCCGTTTGCGCTGAAAGTGTGCTTATGGATAACAACACCCCTCTTTACCGTTTCAATATCGTCAACGATTGCCTTCAATCGGAGGATATCGCCCGCATGGAATATCCAGCATTCTCACCGCACTTCAATTTAATAGGTCATACGTGATCGACGAATCGCACCCTGTCAACCACCTTTTACATCTCTAGTGGACCTTCGGAGAGTATTACTTGCTGTATGTAGTTCTCTGCTCCAAACGCAGCTCGATAATATGATTCTTGGTTATATACGGACTATATTTCTTCATATAATCTGTTAACCATCATACCAACAATGTACTCTTCAGCTATATGTGCGATATATGGTGTAAGTGCTCCACAGAGCTATAACCATGGTTTTGTATGCCTGATTGGTACCTTACATATATCATTTCTTATTCTTTTCCATTTGTTTAATACGTGGATTTTATGAATAAATCACAACTTTATTAAAATAGTCTGGTTCTGTTCTAAAATAGTGTGGTTAGTCTCTGTTCCTTTAGTTAACAGTTCCTGTATTATCCTTAATTTATGGACATGTGTGTATAACAAATATATTTATAAGTTAAATGTGTATTTATGTTAAAGTAAATTTTTCTGGAATATAGAAATCCATTTTACTATATGAAATCAATGTAATATTTTTTTTTTACATTGAAATGGCTGGGACATTTTGCATTGCATTGATAATTTCAAGAGATGTTTGTAATTATCAATGCTAAATGTTAAATTAAGGTTTAATCATGCTTTTACTCAAAAATTTACTACTTATCACTATTATTTTATATAGTAAAATACGGTACTAAATAAGTGTCTCATAATGTTCTCCTCAAAGTGATTTATAATAAACTTCAAATGTGTGTATTTTTTTACATTCATAAAAAATTAAAAAAAAAAAAAAAAAAAAAAAAAAAAAAACGAAGCGATTAAAAAAAAAAAAAAAATTGAAACTTTTGCTTACGAAGTATGTAGATGATTTAATATTTTATTCCCAATGAACGGCAATTCCTGTCACAGCACGCATTTCCTAATTTGCAACGCTCCCGATAAGGTAATATATATTATACGCGATGTTCCAGAATCTTTATCTTATTTTATTGTTAAAAAAAAAACTTCATGACTGGTATTGTCAAGATCCGACAGTCAACTAGACAAATTCAAATATAGTTGGAATGCGTTAACTTTCCTGAATAAACTGAGAAATAAGGAACTACTTGCACCGAACATATAGGAGCTGTCAGCAATTGCTGGTGCAAGGAACTTGTAGGGATAAAGAATGCCGTGACTGGATAATTATACAAGCTCAGCACATTAGATAGGCCATCATCCGCAGTGTAATATGCTACATCCTCTTCCTTGTAGATTCTTCCACTAACTCAAGGTACTCAGCTTAGACGGGTTTATTATGTTCACATCAGCCTTTGAAACATTTTTCTATTACAGCATAACATCGGAGGAGTTGTTTATATTTTTGTCACAACCTTTCATAATAGGGCTCACCATGGCCTACAGTTAGAATGATGCATTTAAAGATCGTAGATTCGAGCCCAGACATTTGAAATAAATTTCTGGACTGTGTTGAACAATGGAAGAGATGGATGTTTCACTTTTGCCTTCTTGAATAATGTCTGTTGAGATGGGTGTTTTAGTTTTCTGGTTGGTTGGGTTATGTGGCGCAAGGTCCAAAAAGGACAAGCTTCACCAATTAGATTTCTGGGTTGTCTCCTTTGCGTGAATATGGTTCAATGCGAAGATTCTTCCCGAAGGTAGTGGGCATGTTTGATATAAAATCTCTTATATATATAAAACAGGCTTGGGCTAATACACGGTCAAATCAAGTCATCATGACTGGCAGCGCACATTTGTGATAAATACAGCCTCTCTCTTGAATCAGATAATCATAAAAATTTTATATTGAAAAGACCTGAGCAGCAATCTGAATTAGCTTCTGCTTTACAAAAGCATACAGGTATAATAAGTCTATTCTGGTATAGCCCTGTTATCATGATATGGAGTAATATTTCTTAAAGCAGCAGATTATTTCTAATATCTCACATACAATATTAATAATGAATCAGCATGTTGGTACCATTCTGCTATTAGTGTCATTGCTCTTTTTTTTTTTTCTTTTCTTTTTTTGTACATCATCCTGGGACAAATTTACAGCAAAATAAACTAGACCCTATTTCCCCCTCTTATAGACTGCATCTGTGTAGTTAACATTTTTCCTTCATCGGCAACATCACCAGATTATTGCCTAATGAAATATATCTAGGACGTGGCAAGACTCCAGATTCAGATTCATTAAAATGTGGCATATTTGGTTCTATGATTAATGAATGTCTGGCAGAATGATATTAGAAATCTTTATCAATTTTTATACCTAAATATATTGAAGCTTACATCACTGGTTGGGACGATTTCCCAAACTGTTGATTTGAACATTCAATACGTAATTAATCGTCTTTGGTTGTTAATATGACCGTGAAGCTTTTATCATTTCATCATCTGCGCATGAGCTGTATGCGCATTTTATTTCCAGACAAATTACTTTAAGGTACTTCGATATTTTTACTTTTTGCAAAATAATTTATTTTTATCATTTTACAATATATTATTATTTTTTATTGATTGATTATTTTATTTATTTATTTATTTGCAAAAAAAATGTATGTAATATATTTTTTTACAATAGTGCACGTTATAAAAAGTTTTTATGACTCGAAAACATTTCTTACCCTGAAATATATCCCCTAGTAGCAATTCAACGGTGGGTGGTCATTGGGCAAACGCCTCAGGATGATGAATACTCACCGGGCCCTGCGCGGCAATAGTGCATGGAACAGTGCACTATTTGTCACCTCTATCGGGGAGCGGCTGCGGTATCACTCCCCAGTGAATTGAAGTGACCGGTGCGATGAGTTTATGGCAAATGGGCCGATGAGTTACGTTGGGTTCGATGAAAAGGCAGTGAGTGTTGCGATGATACTATGCCATGCATTTTTATATTCTACTCGGATAGCAAAGCTATTGTTTTGCTTTTACATATCAAAAGTACACTATCGTTTAATAAACTTTTTAACGATAATGCATTTTTGCTTTATAAGCTTGACACACAAAACCAAGGAAAACAAATTTTATTTATACATTTTTTCATACATAAAAATATTTGTGTTGAAAGACATACTTTAAAAAAAATTGGATAGTATATTAATAAATGAAATTTAAATGTATTTTGCAGATATAATATTTTTTCACTCTTGGACACATTCCAATATTTTCAATAACTTATTGAATGTCACAAAGTTGGCAGATTCAACATATAACTTCAGTTTTAGAACTTTTTTTTTTTTTTAATGATATTCAATAAATTTTCCTAGAGATCATATTCATCAAGTTTTTTGTTTCCCCTAAAGTAATTTCCTATTTCAGAAAAATAAAATTTAATTCAGCAGATAGTAAAGATTTTCCAATTTTTTTTTTTAAATTTCCAATTGAAATTTAATTGCATAAGTCTGAAAAAAGTTATTATTTATATTGGTTTTATAAGATTTATATTTTACAAAGTCCTCGTGAAATTCATTTAGAAATTTAGTTTTGAAAATGGAGATTAAAATCGTAAGTTATTCATTTAATTCTTCCAATATATTTGATACACCGAAAAATATTATCATAGAACATTTTTAAACTACAGGCTTTGATAGATTTAAAATACATTGATTATGTTTTAATTTAGAACAGAGACTACTTTATATCTATGGTCTTAATTGAATTCATTTTTGATACTCTTTAATTTTATATAAATAGCAGAAAAGTTCACTTAAACATGAATATTCTTGAAATTTTCAAAAGCAATATTTACAGAGTTAAGGGTGATAAAAAAATGAGATACAAATTTTTTAGTAATAAGTATAAATTTTTAATTGTAATAAGATTAGAAATTCAGTTATATTCTCAGATAAATGTATATATATATATATATATATATATATATATATATATATATATATATATTCTTATTTGTGTGCGTTTTTGCACTTTTTATTTTAATATTTATTACACTCTCAACTTAAATATTTACAAACTTCATCACAAAAATAAAATGTTCACAAAAGATAAAGGTTTATTATTTTTATTTTTTATATATCAGACATATTATTACACACACATTAGGTTATATTTATTTATACATTAGACTGGGCTTTTTTTTTTTTTTTTTTTCATGTTATTTTTTTTTGTAAGGATTTTTTTTAACTTTTTCCCCCTTTTTTAGGTACAAACAGCCATTTTTTAAAGTATTGCTGTACATCAACATCTGTAACATGGCTATCATGATGGGGAGTAGAAGCTAAACACAAATAAATAATGTAATATTAAGAAACAAAGTAAGGTCAACATTTCAAACATTTTTATAATTGATATTATTAATATTAAATTTTCTGTAAAAAACAATTTTAAACTTTACATGGAATGTAATGAAAAATAAATATAAAGTTAAAATATTATAAAAATTAAAGTTTAAACTAAGAAAGATGTAAAGTTAATCCATATACTCCAATCATTCTTTTGATCTAATAATAAACTTAGCATTTTAAAAATTACATAAGCAAAGCATAAACAAAAAATAGTAAATATTTATTTTCCCTAACTGTAAGTAACAAACACGACATAAACTGAAAAAAAAAAAATGTAATTAAAAATTAAAACTGGAAGTTATAAAATATTGTATTCTTATCATTAGTACAATGGTTATGATTCTGAAATATTTAGATTAAATTCAATTATTATAAATAAACTGTTACATTTGAATTTAATGATATTTTCATATTACACTATATTACTTTTAAAATTTCTATAAGCAGTAAAACTTAAATAGTTTAAATATAAAATACTAACCTGTTATCAAATTTATAACATTCTGGAGGGTGGAAAATGGATGTTTTACAATTTATCCCCTTCCAGTTATACTGCTTTGGCAAATAATTTGTTATTAATTCCATCAATATTCATCTAATAACATCACTTGAGCTTGTACCACCTTTATTAGTCAAAAGTCAGCTGAAAATAGTAACAAAATATTAGAAATATAAATTTCAACATAAGTTTTAGTTCCTCAACCCAACTAACCATGTTAATGCTTTTTTACCTATCAATTAAATATTTTTATTTAGAAACTTTGTTTTTTTATATACCATTCAGATTGCTTGAATTACTTTGAAATTTACATTATGTCAGAGGAAAAATTCCAAGAAAAATGAAACCCAAACCAGGTTTCTGGAATTATTTCTTTTTAAATAATTTTTACAGTAAAAATTTTAAACATAATTTTTGTTGCAAAAAATATATAAACTCATATTATATATCTTTAAATTTCAAACATACAATTTGCATATTGTATACATTTACACTAAAGCAGTTTGATTATTTTTCCTTGTATTAATATGTGTAATATAAATATTTATATATTAAACAAACAATCTCTCTATCATAACTTAATATATTGTTTTATTTATGCCACAATATTTATCATTGACTAACAAGGAGAACAATAAAACTAATTTTCTTTTTGGATAATTACTACATATATCATTAATTTTTTTGTCATATATTAAACATTATGCACCAGATTTTTAAAATTCTCTTCAAACAAGTTAAAAAAAATCAACTAAATAAACATTAAAAGACTCCAAACCTTCAATAGTTTGTAAAGGAAAAATTCATACACAGTAAGCAACCCACCTTTATTTAACTTGGACTTAATATCTTGGTTATACATTTAATACAAATATCGATATGCAAACTGTACAATTTCTTATGCTGGAAATTAAACAATCTAATTACAAATAGGACTTTAAAATTCTTATTAATTTTATCATGCAATAAATCATGAAAATTATTTTATCAAAATTAGTTATTACATGAACATGATTAAAGCTGGGAAATATAGTTGGATATGGAAAAAACAAAAAATTGTTGAATATGAAATATGGGAAACACAAAAAATTTTCTTTATATGGCAAAAGTATACCTTTACACATTATGTTAATGAAAGAACATAATTTATATTCGGAAAATTTGGATACCAAAAATATTTGAATATTAGTAGATTCACATGAAATTTTATGAAATTCTTTTGAGACTTTAAAAGATCTACCAAGTAACATAAATGATTTATTTTCACTTAAGATTATATCATGAGTCTTAATGTCACATCATGACAATTGTTTGAACCTTTAAGTGTGAAATGGGTTCCTTCTAATTTTAAATAGTGCTACCCAGCTATACTAAGTCTTAACATTAATGATGATTGCCTAAGAGATTGATTCTATTATTTCAAAATTTTCTGAAATATCTGTTAATTGCACAGCATTTAATTCTTTGTATCTTAAATACACTTGCCAAAGGGGTAGATTGAAGATCTAATAAGTTTTTTCAGCTTTCCTAAATAATTTTCAAACTGGAAAACACTAAAATTATCTAGGTGGCCATACCTTTTTACATTTTCAATAAGATGTGATAGTGCATGGATACTGTATGTGATAAATTCTTTGTCATACAAAATTGTACACTTCTCAACAGACTCTAAGCAAAGAGCCACCATATTCAAAATATTCGGCAAGAGATCTTTCAATGACCAGTATTCATATTGAAAAATGTAACAAGAGGAAACAGTTGTAATATTTCTCAGATAGCATATTTTTCAATAGAACTGGTTCTGTATAGAGAAAAAATTATCGCCATTCAGTAGCTTTCCAAAGATCAATGTGTTTTAAATGGCTGTTTTTTTTTCACCATCATTTCTCAAAGAAGCATTAATTTCTGGATAAGTCATCTTTCGATACCATTTACCTTTTCGTCGCCTACCATTTATCATAACCATAGTAACCAGTAAACAATTTAGTACAAGTAACAAAAGCTCTTGATGGATATCACAAATTACTGCATTAACAAAAATTGAAAAGTTTTTACCCAATATTGCAAGACCAGCATAACAATTTTTGAATCTTTAACTAATTCTTCCAGAAATTCATTGATATCAGGTTTCTTTTCAACAAATAAATACCAATGAGAAAAGGTGTATCTATTATCTTTCTAATGCTACCTAAAATTGGCCAAAATTTATATGAACTGTTATACAAAGGAAATCTATCAATATGTAAATTTATGCTTATAGTAGACTGTTTTAGTTTTCAATCCATACTAGAGTTTTTGCTTAATAGTGTTTTCTTAAAGAGAAATGGATATATTCACTTTCTTGAATTTTAGATACAGAAACATAAGTAGGTGTACTGAGTAATGTTCTAGCTGGCAATTTTGTATGATAAGGTTTAAGTACATTTAATATGCCATTTATAGCAACACAAGTTAAATTATGTTTCAAAAAACATTGTTTTCATTTCTCTTTAGGTACTGAATTGCTTAAGATATTTGACTCCTTATATAAAGAGTTAAGTATTTTGAAATCTTTAACTGTGGCACTACATTGTTGATCTGGGTCCATGTAATTTTCATTACTGGTTTTTAATTATATATTATTATCATTATGCATATTTATAAACTAAAAACAATAAATAGACTAAAGTACACAATAAAATTAATATTATTTCAAACACATTGCTTGTAATTCTTATTCGGACTTACATTTTACCAGTACAAAAGTCTACAAAGTGACAGAATTAAATAAATAGGCATTTTAAAGATATGTACTTGTTATTAACTTAAAAGAATTGATAGTACTTACCAAAATATTCTGTTATAAATGCTTGCTAAAAATGATATAATAAAAAATAGCTAATTCCAGAGCGAAATATAACTAGTACATGTAGTAGAAAAAAAAATTGGTAAACACAATGAATTTCAAATATGGCGGTCGCGCATGCGTAGAATTTTTACTTATTCTACTCGTGATTCGTTTCAATCTCTTTGGTAAATACCACGGCTGCCGCTTAATGACCACTGCATAAACAGCCGATGACGATGTCGAGCACAATGTGCGGTAGAAAAAACAGTGACCGTTTCATGTATAAGATACCGGGCTCGGACTGATGAGAAAATTTGGTGAAAAGTGAATTGCCAATGGAACCGGTGAATGGCCAGTGTAATACCAATAAGCCTCTGCTACTAGGGTCGTCTGATAAATTTGTATTGAATTCCTTTTCAAATGTTGGAATTATATATACATGAACTTCCAAGTTAACTTTAGATTTGTTCTTGATTCCTCATTCGAAAAATTGTGGCTAAAAATATAATTCAGTTTACTCTTACTCTGTAGTATTGCATTTTTATTGTTTTTAATAAATTGATTACAATATGGCGTTTTTTTAATGTATAAGAGAATATCATTTGAGCAGTTTAGAAATTTAACTATTTTATGATACATATAATTGAACTTTTATA
Source organism: Latrodectus geometricus (assembly GCA_026290005.1). Classification (NCBI taxonomy): domain Eukaryota; kingdom Metazoa; phylum Arthropoda; class Arachnida; order Araneae; family Theridiidae; genus Latrodectus; species Latrodectus geometricus. Next base: position 125,552 of record JAPDSC010120568.1, on the reverse strand, counting down.
TTGCAGAATCGGAAACAAGTCTTTTATCGGACATATTCTGGCGACATCCTTTTTTGACAATGAGAGTGAAAAGTATTTGGAAACATTCTCTTTTACATTTGTGGCTAAAAATTTTAAATATTTTATCTTCGAGAAAATAAAATATTAAAAATTATTATAATGGATTGTAAATTATAAGATATTAGTTTCACATACATAGGGGTGCCGATAAATTCATAAGTACTAGTAAATATTTTAATCTCTCCATTAAGAAAGTTCAGTATAATTAATGCGATTTGAGAAATAATCATTGTTACTTAAGGTTATTCTTGGAATATTTAATTAAATAAAGTGGGGGCCCTTTTCAAATGATTAAGTTTTGAACTATTGTCCAGTGATAAAACCGTATTCTTTATAGTGTAAATTCTCTCGTTCAATCTCAGTCACTGGGAGGCGTGTAAAACTGTTGTAAAATTTTGTATTTCTGTCTGTACCAATATTTGTTAAGTTTGTATAATTTCAAGGTGAATCAAGGAATTTTATTAATTTGTTTCCTTGTGCAGTGGAAATATTGCTGTCTATTTATCTATTAAAAAAGTTCCCAAGATGGCAGTTTGGGTTTGGTTGTTACTCTGTCTACTGTGCACGGTTATGTGTGAATTGGAATCCCATAAATTATTGGATGAAACAGTACAAATATATTCTCAATTATGATAAAATTTTTAAATAATTATATTAGTTTTCATATAAGTGAAGTTTTCTATGAAATTTCGTAAAATGCCTACAGTACTTTCTTTTAACAAAAGATTTAATTAAGCACACACAATTTTGTTTTTCCTTCAATAAAATATCTTTTGTGAGTATAATTTTTGTGTCCAAACCATATAAAAGTAAAATTTCCTAACATATTATGAAGCTTGAATGACACTTTTATACAACATAATATTGGACATTCTTCATTATGTTTTTAAAAAATCAAACTTCATTATTCTTTGACTGAGACACTTCTGCAAAGCTTTTGCTTAAATTCGAATTATTTTGGAATATAGATGAAAACATAGAGTAATCCAAAATTGCTTTAAAAACAGATGAAAATGATTTTTGAGTCGCTTTGAATAAATTAAGATTATGAAATTTAAATTAAAAGAGAAAAAATATGCATAATAAGCTCTAAGAATCTACCGAAAGAAATGATATTGGACAGTTAATAAAACTGCCAAAATGGAATTCCCAAAATAAACAATTCTGCTTTAATTTTTAAATGTAATGTAGACAAGTCAATTCATCAAATAAAGAATAAATGAAAACAACTTTGGGGGGGGGGGGGAACTGTCACAATTAATGAAACATTTGCTCATAAGAGGAGATGATGTTCCCTGCTCCCATGGGATTGTATTGATATATAACAATAAATAAATTTTGAAATATTGATGAAACTATCACTGGTGATAAGGCCTGGATTTAAATTTTTTATTGATAAAAAAACATATAAAAATAAATCAGCATAAAAAAAATCGATTATACTTTTCTTATTACAGCTTTTCACCCTCACATCATAAAATTTTCTTAAAATTTAGGAATCATAAATAGGAATTCACTCTCTCTCACACACACACAAAATCTCACCTAATGGATGATGATTCCTAATGTCAGAAATTATAACAATTTTCTGTGGTACTATTTAAAAATATAATAAAAAAATAAATATGCTTACATACATACATTCACTTATAATGAACAAATCCATAGAAAAGTTATAAATAAAATCAGTTAAAAAGTAACTTTACTGAAAGAATATTTCTTTCTCCAGAGAGACGTTCTTAGTTGTCTTGCAATTTTTTTGCGAATGGAAAGAGTGAGTTTGCAGACATATTATCATCAACTCATTATTGGAAATGTAAGACGACTCAAATCAATTAGAGACGTAATTCTTTTTTTAGATTAAAAAATGTGTTGGAACTTGAAAGGTATGTTGCGTGATAGTATCATTTTTCTACGCTACAATGAGAGCTGTCATACTGCGCACAATGTTGTTCTCAGTTTTTGTTTTCTTTCCCTAAAAATTGAAAGAAACTATATCTAATAATATTCTATTAAAACAGAGATATGAAAACAGTTACTACAAGCAAGTTCTATTTGAAAAAGTGATTTTTAACAAATTACTTTCTGACCAAACTATTTTGTCATGCGTTTAGAAAAATGCCAAAATAGATTTAATTATGTAGAAGTGTAATCAGAAGATATACCTTTTAATTCACTTATTTATTTATATCTATTGCTTATAAAGAGTTTTATATTATTTTTGTAACGTCTTTTGATCTGTCTACGAATATACTGACAAATATATAAACGGATACAAATTAGTAAAATAGAGAAGATGAACATATAAAAAAATCTCGAAATATGTCTGAGGAAATATTATTTTGTCAGAGAAACTTGAACTCTGAAATAAAGGGAATGGTTATAGTTGTTTTAGGTTTTTATGTTTACTTGAGAATTATCATGAATTCGGACTAGAAAAAATTCAAATGCTACATACAATAGCACTTAAAATATATTAGCTTTCTAAGAAATATAAAATATTGAATATGTAAGAATTAAAAAAATAATTAGCTTTGAACGAGTGTATAGTTTTCTAAAAGAGTGAACATTCATTACAAAAGCTTTTATTAATTGTTAAAATTCCACTTTAACAGATACATATTTATCATCTGAGTTCGAAGCTCTGATTTTGAGGACTGTTGTTTTTATCATGTGAATCAGCACTCATTTGGTACTTAAGAATTTTTATAATAATGTTGGCAATTTCAGGGCCTTATGAGGATCATAATCAAGTAGAATATGTGCTCTAATGATAATACAGCTTGCTGTATACATGGTTTTAAACATACGCCACAGTTCTCTCCATTTTATTCGACACTTGAAAAGCCTTCTAAACCAGGGTCTGACTTGGTTCTGCACTTTGATGTCCTTTTATTTTAAAATATGAAGTTTATTACACTATCTGTTCTTAAGTTATAAATCTTTTGTCCACTATACCAACACATCCTGATCGATATTCTAAATGCATTTATATAGCTAAGAATTCTTTACGGTATAAGCATTCAGGCTTTATGATGCCAAAAATTCTTTTTATTTTAATTTTCGACAGTTGTTAATTTCAGTTTGTGAAATCAAAATTTATCACAAATTTTATAATCAATTATCAAGGAAAGTTAAGTTTCTTCTGTAGATTCAGATATCAGGTATATTTGGAAGACTTGTTATAAATTACAATTATTTGTTTTACCATTCAATTTGAAATGATGTGAACTTTAAAATTTTTTAGTTTGAACTCCAAAAAGGAGCTGTCATAACCTTATGTAACTAGCTCTTCAGTTCTTAAAATTGATTAATTCATTAATAACTTGTAATCTTAATTTAACAAAGAAATTAAATTGGGTAGAAAAAACTTTTCTTTTGATTTATGCAATTTTATTAGTTGAAATTGTTAAATAATTAAAAAGAGTACCAAACAAGATATTCTTTCAAAACTGAATAAAATTGCTTAAATCACTTATTTTATCAAAGAGAGAAAAACATTATATTTGCGGTTCTCCATTGTAATTAACCACATTAAAAGTAAATAATTAAAAGAATAATAAATAAATTGGTCCTCAAAAAGGGTTTTGAAATGAAATTTTACATCAGATTCGCAAATGATATTAGAGGATTCAATTTTATTACGGAATTATACGAGCTATATATTTTCTCGTTTTGAAAAAATTGTTGCTTAAAGTGTGATGAGACTCCTGATACAAGTTTCTGAGAAGAAAACTATGTTATTTAAGGTGAGGAAAGTAAATTGGACAAATATGTAATTAAAGAAATTTCTAATAAGTTTTTATTGTAATTTAAACAAGTTCGCAAAATCTACCTTTATTATAAACACCATATAACTTGCCTTAGATGATGAACTTAATTTTAATTTTACTTAACTAAATCAGTGAAAATTAATATTTTGATCAGCAAGCCTCTTTGCATTATTAAATAATTTAAAAAATTAAAATCGAATAATAAATTATACATTTTGATTAAAATTTAAATTACGATACTTAAATTTATCATCGATATAATACAGCCGATCGATAAAAATTGTCTCAATGGTGGTGAAAGTCGCTAACGCCATCCAGTGTTAAGTTTTGTCAAAATTTATGGTAAGAATTGTTATAATATTAATTACATACTAAATTATACATTGTTTTATTATGATAAATTACGTTTTACAAACCTTAATGTTGTCATAACGTGTAGGATTAGAGTTTTAATGCCTATACTTCTCCATTCAAGAAGTAAGCGTCTCGAAATTTTCTAATCGTAATGTTTCCCGAGACATCACAATATAATTTTAATTGGTAATTGAAGATTACTTTATAACTTTAAGCTTTGAATTTCTTGGATGGATTTATCTAAATAAAAGATGTAAGTTATTGTGTTCGACTTTTTGTTCTATATAGCAATCATGATAAGTGTGCAACGAAATATCAATAGCCAATATGGCGCTCGCCTTAGGGTCCTCTTGTCTCAAAATGATCGTTTATTGAAAATGTCTGGACTTTTGGTCGAAAAATAGATGGCGCTAATTGCGAGAAAAAAAAAAGAATGGCGGTGTTCACTTGAATGTTGATCTGTCGAATAATTCTTACATTTAATTACTCATTTAAGACCTATTATTTTGCAACTTTTTAAACAACTCATTTTGTAGTCTTTGATGCAACTACTGATTCGTACTAAACATAGAAAACATGGCTACGATTCCAGGAACGAACTATCGATTTTTCATTTAACCATTTCCTCTCATGATCTGATGGATTATTTACTTATAAAAAAACTATACACAGTAAACTAAGACAAATGAACAGTTTTAATGACTAATAAATTAACTGTATAGTACAAAATTGTGTTATCGTAACGGTCACTTATTGTTCACACCAGAGAATAAATACGCTCGATCCATTGTAATACTGTAGGAATTTTGAAAATTTTAAAATAAAGTTCCAAAAAATTCTTAGTCTTAATTAATTTCATGTATAATATATTATGTTTGCCTACAATATGTAGCTACCATAGTGAGATTTCATCCTATATTCGTTAAAATTAATGTATTTATTAATCCAATGTGAATAGTTTATTTAAAATAAAAGTTGTCTATTAAATTATGTAGTCTTCATTAAAAACATTTACTACAAATAGTATAATATTTCTGACACAAAAAGAAAAAGTACCATGATTAAATATTTCCCTGTGGAAGTTCAGCTTTAAACAAAATTATTCATTTATATAATTGCATTGTATTAAAATGTAATATTCAATTTTGAATACTGCAATTCATTCTAAAACAAGCTGTTGTGTTATTTATTTGCATGAAAATTATGTTCTTGTTAATATGTACTTTTGTAATTTATATAAATTAGAAAACTGAAATAAATTCTATGAATAAATTATGTGGTTAGGAAAAATAAAGTTACTGATATTGCTTTGAATATATTTATGTAAAATTTCTCATGAATAAAATATCTATTTTAGAATTCTCAAAGTATTTTAATAAAGTATGGAAAAAAATGAGATTGCACGAATATTGTGCTTGATAATTTGATTTACTTCACTAAGTTCTTAAAAACTTTTTCCATTGCTAAAACTTTCTAAGAATTTTTTTATGCTTTTTTTTTTACATAAAAAAATTATATTGGAATGCAGTTTCTTTGCTTTTACTTAACTTTAGAAGAATAAAAATAACTTGTCAATATATTTATTGACTTACTACTTTTCAAACTTAGTATGCAAGTATTAAGTACCCATCTATTTGCTGTATTGGTTATCCTATTAAAACAAATTGCACAAGATCAAGTATAAAAAACAAACTTTTAAGTGATATTCTTTGTCTGGAAATAAATAAATGCATCTAATATTATATTATTTATTTCAGGATACATTTTTATCATGATGTTGATAATTTTCTATTGTTATATTGACTGTTTTTCAAATAAGTAACATTTCAAGTTTCCTTAACATCTTGGAAACAAATTTTTTTAAAATATAAGTTTTATTGTTAAACATTTATTTAAAAAAAAAAAAGATTTGAAATTTTCTCTGTTTTAGACTGGAAAGTTAGGATTTATTTTGATAGGATTCTGAATAAATGAATTTAAAATTTTGATTTCTTCACTTCATCTAATGTGTACACTATGGCGAAATTAAATTACTATTGGTGAGAGACTATCAGGATCATGACAAGGAAGTTGGAGGATGAACTAGTAGGGAACTTGAAATATCATGGTTATTTGTTGTGAATTAGTATGACAGACAAAAGGAAAAAGTTTTTTTAAAGATTTTTTGTATAACAGGACTATAAATAGTTGTTATAAAGTAAATTAATATCTGCAACCATTGTCCTTAAATAGAAATAATACTATTAACAAAATGTATGAATCTTAGTTATGATTCTGGCAGATTAATGAATCCGTTAAATGCAGGAAATGTTGATTTAGTCTACATACAAAAATTTTTTTCTTGTTCATTATTTTGCTAAGCGCATATAATTATCCAAAAGAGTTTTTAAATCTGAGATCCATCTATTTTGAATTTTGATGATATCCAATTTTGAATTATAGGTATGGTACTATCATTAGTGAAGTGAGAGCACGTGGAAGTCAAATATTGCTGGCCTCTTAGAAGTTAATGCAATTTTCAGTTTATTTGTAAAAATTAATATTTAATTTGTGTGTGTGATATGTTCTAGCATCTATCTTTAATTCTGGATTGTGTTGTTCTTTTTAAATAGAAAGGTACTTATAGAATTTTCTTTAACATTTCATTTTTAAAAGCATTTACATTTTAAAGGAACATTTTAGTATGTAGGAGGCAGGAAAAGAATGAATTATGATTGGCTTGATCTTACTAGTATATTTTACTTTATAGTTTGTAAGGCTACCTTTATATGTCCACCTTATATGGTTTCATTTTATAAGCTTTGGGTTAAGAACACCATTTGCTTTCACCATAACTTTGTTTATATGTTCAGTTCATTAATTAGATTTTTCAATGGTTAATCCTGAGTAGATTGTTTGAATTTACAATGGGTACTGTTCTATTTAACTTGTATAGCTCTCTAATTTCCTATTCTTTTTCTTGGTTGCCTGATTTTTAAAAGGTTTGATTTTGCAATGTTGATCTAAAACAAGCTGTCTGCAATTATTGCACCTGTTTTCTAAATTGTCTATTTTAAGTTGGAGTTTGCATGTTACAGAGTTATGTGGTTTAGATTTGATTAAAATTCTGTATTCACATATAGAGAAGTGGCCCTGTTAAAATTGGCTTTGTTGAGCTTAATAAATATAGTTTGCAAACAAATCACTTGTTTCTAATGGAAATAAAATTTTGATGAAATCAAATTTCACATCAATAATGCTATTTTATATATTCAACATAATTAATAATTGAACTAAGTAAGTAAGAACAAGTTCTTCATTGTCATAGTAATTAATCAGAAATATTAAACTGACAAAACATCTGATAATTTTAAAATAATCATTTGAATTGCTTACCCATGCGTGTAAAAAAAATTATATTTCTTTTCATCAAACTGATCTATGAATTGTTTCTATTGTGGCATTCAGTTCAATAACTTATGATTAATATTCTTACCTTGACAGTGAAGGATTTCAGTAGTTAGAATTCCTCTTAAACTTTAGGTACTGGTCAAATTAATATTAATACACTAAAAAAGTGTCATATTATATTTGACTATAATGATAAATTATATTTCATTTTGTTGATTTAGGAATAGATTGTGAATTCCCAAAGCCTTCAGTTGTTAGATGTGAAAAGCTTAAGTTTATGGTCACTGAAACAGATTGTGCTCATACATAATTTTAAAACATCTTAAGGAATTTTAAAAAAATCATAATTTTTGTGATAGGATTTTATATAAAAAAAATCTTTATTAAATGAAAGACTTATCTATTTCATGAAAAAGTATATATATTTCATTTTTATAATAGTCCTAATGTTTAAAATAACAATGGTTCAATTTGTAAATAACATGTTATTTATTTGCATACTTTAAAAAAAGTTTTTTGGAAATGAGATTTTGAATAGATAATTTTTGGAAAGAGCTCTAGTTTTAAAGTCTCTAGCTAAATAGAAATAAGATATCATGTAAAAAAATAATGTATATCTGTTTTAATTTAAGTGTAAATTATAGCTATTTTTTTTATCAATTTTTTTTAAGCTGACTGAATTATATTTTTTTAATTTATTATATTATTTTAATTTAACTTCAAGCTAAAACTTTTCAAATTTAATTTGATGAATAATTAGCTTATAGAAACAAGATACCCAGAAAAAAATAAATTATCTTACCTTTAAATCTTTTAGAACATCCTTGCAATTTATTTTGGTTCTTCAACAGTTCATGGGTTTGATTTGCACTTAAGGCTTGGGTTTTTGTAATGGTTCAAAATGCACTTTAAACTTTAGATCCCTGTCTAATTAGCTCTTGTGTATAAAAAATAACCATTAGGCAACAAACTAAATTGAACTTGTGATATTTTTGACTTTTCAATGTTTCTTTTCACTTGAGATTTTTTTTTAAAAAATTGGGATCATTTTAAATTGAGAAAAGAACAAAATTAGAATTAATAAAAAAGGCTTTTAATAAATAAAGTGTTCTTAAAATTATTCTGAGAGATAATTCTGGAAAACATAATTTTACTTTTGAAATGTGTGATGATTTTGTTCAAAATGGCTGAAAAAATACTGAAGTCTTCTAATTATATTTATATTTAAGATTTATTTTATTTTAACTTGTATTGATTTTAGAATCAGTGGCTAAGTAAAGAATGTAATATAAAAAGAACTTGAGTAGTCTATAAATGTAACAGAAATTTTTTTTTTATATATGAAATATCTACCTATATCTCTCCAAGCTGAAAGTCGAATGATTAATGCTATATCTTTGAATTCATTTATTCTGGAATTCAACCCCTTCTTTAGATGTGGATGTCTGTAATGGTTTAGAATCTACTTTAAATTAATTCTTGTATGTGACAAATAAATTTAGAAAACAAAATAATCTTTTAAATTCTTGTAAAGGATGTATTTATTATGGTAGACAAACTTCAGGGGTTATTGTGAGAATATAAACTAATAATGGGCTTTTACATTTTATTAATTTATTTTTACAATCTTCAGAAAATCGTTCAAGAGATATAATTCATCTCAAAAATTCTCTAATAAAAATAAATAACAATATTGCTTAGTTATTAGTCTATAAATTATTCATTTTGTATCGAGCTCTTCAGCATCTCTCCCACAAGTGTCTGGAGTTCAGTGTAGTGCAATGTGACTCAAATGGTTCACGTCCATTTCTTTTTGTATGTTACACAATTGGCAAAAAGGATTTGACAGAACTTTTATTAGAGCAGCACACAATGCCGAAATTGTAGATCATTTAGTGGTACCCAAGGTGCATTGCCAGGAGGTAGATCTACTTTGCACCCCCAAAACTAAAAGTAACTATTATTGATCAGGGATAAAATCAATAATGTGGAATTTCTTAACTGTGGACAACTTTTATAACTACATCATTTTTTATACTAGGTTGAAAGATAATTCATTTGTTTATACTAAAACAACTAAATATTAAATCACTTTTCTTGAGTAATTTAATATTTTTCAATAGATGCATTATTTTTTGTTGTTATCTTTCTGTCATGCTTATTTCATTTCATCTAAAGTACAAATTTTTGAAAATTCTACATTTAATACTCTATAGTTAATACTATTTTATGAATATTCTTAGCTATACAAGGAGAATTTATTTTTTTTTTATTAGTTTAATAACTTTGTAACCTGTTACTTTATTTATGTCATTTATTCTTCTTTGCATACCAAACAATCTTAGTTTCAAAATTTTGTATTAACTACCAAATAAAGAATTTATTAGTACTTATTTATACTTATATTAAATTATATGAACTTTTGTTTTATATTTATATATTTTTTAAAATATACCTATTATTAGCAGAGGAAGGCAAAACTATGTTTTCCTATATTTTTTTCCCTGTTTTAATATAATCTCATGCCATTTGATAGTAATGTCCAAAATGCCATTAAGGCAACAAGTACAGTCTGTTTTATGTATATTCAACAAATTTAGTATTCAAAGTAAGACTGTATTAGACACAAAAAGTTATTAATTAAAAACATTGAAACAATCATTGCCCTAGATTAAAACTATTAAATAAGTTGCAAAAAGAATTAAATAGAATTTTATGTATAGATAATATTATCAAACAATTTTGAAGATTATGATATTGAACTTAAAATTGATGAGATTATTTAGGATTAATAAATGTTATTATTTATTAAAAAATTTATTTAAGTCTTAATTATTAAATTTTAAGACAAAAATTAATCTAAACAACTTTTATTAGACCTGTCACATTGTATTGCTAGTGAATGCTACCTGTTAATAACAACAGTTAAAAAACAGCTTAATTTTTTAAAGAAAAAAAAAGATACTTCAAAATTTTTTATCTCAATTTGAGAAAAAATCAGTGAATTTTATTTAACCTTGAAATTTAATTTAAAGAAAATGTAAACAACCTAATATCGCCTGGTTCATTAACTCTTATTGCATGAATGGCTTGATTATATTTTTACATGTGGTTACTTGGATCCTGTTAAAAAGGTGACCTTTGCAAATGTAAAGTGTACCAGAAAAAGAGAAAGACCTTAAATAGGATAGTCAGATTGTATAGAAACTGATATGAAGATATTAAAAATTAACTGTTGGCAATCTGTAGTGTCTGATCAGGTCTGTTGGAGGAAGCTTGTTGAGATGGCCTTGGGTTATAGTGCAATTGAAAAATAGGCTTATAAAAAAATAAACCAACTATTTTGATATGGCATATCGAATAGCTTATCATCCAAAGTCTATTGTAAGGCATTACAACCTTTTGTCAATAGTTTTCCAGGATAATAGTGGTTTATGTTCATGTTTTATAGCGAAAAAACCTGGGGTGGCTTAGTGGTAGAACAGTGATCTTAGAAACATAAGATCTCTGGTTTAATCTGAGCCACTGTTAAGCAATAAGAAATGGATGTTGCACTTCTGCACTTAGAAGTTTTTCAAGTTTCCTCCAAATTATCACATGAATACAGCTCTTTGAAAATTCCTCCTAGAAGGCAATTTACACAATGTTTGGTAAAATTACTTGCAACAACCTTGCTGTCTACTATATGGTAATAATAATTAATAAGAAAAACAAGAATAAGTTTTTTAGCACTTACCTAAAAGATGTGTATTTAAAAAGCAGAAGTGCAACATCCATCTCCCATTGTTTAGCAGTTACTGAAATCAAACCTGGATCTTTTGACTCCAAATAAAGAGAAAATTTGAAAACAGTCAACTCCTTACTAGGTCATAGTAACATGATTAAAAAAGTTTTTTATATAATATGCGTTGTATAATATAATAAAAATTATTTGAAAACGAATCAATCTTTTAATAACCACACAAAAAATGGTTTTTTCATGTGCAGGTTTGTTAACATTAAAGCCCTTTATAATACTTTATAGTTAAATACAAATAAATATAATAATGTTGTCATTATTAATCGTGAATAGTAAAAAGAGTTAAATGCAAAGTTTATTTGTTCTTACCTGAAGATTTAATCTCATGCCAACCTTATTTTTCTCAATGAAATTGTTGAACTGAAAGTAAACATCTAATCAAAATATTATCAAGAATATTACTAAAATTTCTGAAACATAATTTTTATTTAAGAAACTGAAAATATTTGTCACACTTTTCTTTCCTAAGTCAGGTGTGAAGTAAAATTTAACACCTTATTTTTGAAATTTTTATTAAACTATGCTGTTTTTCTCAAATTGTGTTTCTAAGCTTTACAAGGCTCTTCGTGACTGTTTATTAGAAGAATTTAAAGCAAACATGATCATCCATAAAAAGTTTGTCTTGTGGTAAAATATGTAATCTATTCAAAGATATAGCTATTTTCGTATACCCCTGGCTATAGAGTTTGAAAATATATGTAAATGTCTAAACACTCTCTAGCAGTTTTTTACCAAATGATTTCTATTCTGATGCAATCATTTTTCATATAACACTTGTGACTATATTCCACTTTTCATAGTTGATAGTTCTATGTTTGAATATAATTAATATTAAAAATAAAAGAGGTAAGTATTATCTATCTTTCTGCATATACATCTATTAATGTGGGTGCTTTCTTTTTTTTCTTTTGCCTGAAAATAACAATGTATTGTTTATATTATTATTAAATTTTTTAATTGCTATATTATTGTTTATTATTGTTCAGCTTACTCTATCTTTATTAATATATCAGATATTTAAACTTAATCTTTGATAATGACACACAATCATACATTTTATTAGATTTTTGTTTTTCTTAATCTTTAAACACTTATTTCCCAAATTTCTTGTATCATGTCTCATCATTTATCTTTTACTATTATTTTATGAATTTGTAGGAGAAATTACACAAAATTGTTCATTGATTTCAAATATTATATATGTTAATTTATTTTGCTTAGTCAAAAAAGGATAACTTGTTTCCATGCTTAATATTTGCCATACATATGCAAAATAAAAGAATTTAACTGCTTTGGATAATGTCAAATGGTTGTGATAATTTGATTTTGTATTAATTCACTGGATTTAATATCATACGTAGGATTAAATCTTGATTTAGCAGTTTGTGAGTTAGATTCCTATATTGATTGTGAATGTTTTAATGTCTGGCATCTAGTTTAAATTATATAATTTCTGCATGAATTTGTCATCATTTCTGAAAGGTAATAATAGATTAGAATTTCATTAAAGATACATCAAATTCTAAGATAGGGAAGGAAAATAATAATAATAATAAAAAAGATTTAAATAGCTTCTTTTTCTTATTTGACATAAAAAAATGTTTTCTCTATATGAAGACTGTTCTTTTTTTATTAGTGATATCATTCTCCAATCAAAGATTCAAATATATTTTGGTACAAATGCTTATACTCTTGTATTCACTTCATATTTTATTTATTGAATCTGTCTGTATGTGTGTCATATTCTGTCATTCTTTTTGAATAATTTTTTTTAAAAATCTTGTTAAAAATTAATAATTGAAGTATAAATAAACAGTTTTTTGTTAACTTATGCTTTCTATTAATTTATTAAGGACAAAACATTCATGGATTCTTTTGTAAATGAATATTTTTAAATATATTTTTACTAAAAAAGATTACATACTAGCAACATTTGTTTTAAAAATGTATAAATTATGATAAATGTGTAAAATAAGAAAAAAATAAAAGCTTTTTTAAAAGCTTTATTTAGTTAATTTTATAACTATAATTTAAAAATGTTATAACTTTCTTATATAAAGATGTAAAATTAATATCATTTTGTTGAAATTTTATAGCTATTATGTTTTTCATCTGTAATCTTTATAACCAAAATTTATAGCATATTTTTATGCAAATTTTGCTATAAAGCTATATGAATTTCTATTTTTCAATTAAAATAGATTGGCTGAAAACATGTTTGATAATGATTCAACTTAAATATTTCCCATCTGTTGGTACAAATCTTTTTACTAAAAGATTCTTTTTTGGTATTACATCCTAAAAGTAGCAAACTTATTTTATCAAACAAATAGTATATCTATTTTGTTTTGTCTATTTTGTTTCATGTACGATTTGAAAAGTAATGGGTTTAAATTTTTTGCATGTATTTTAGTTTAAATTGTGCATGTGTTATACCAAATGAACTGAATTGTTTCATGTAAGCATTGTGTTTAAAGGAAAATGGAGGAAAACACTGGGGAAACAGAGGGAGCAGAGACCATAACTGATATCCAAAATTACTTGGCTTCTTTCAATAAGGAGATACAGGATGGGGGAACTACTGCTCCCTCTGCTTCAGCCTCTCAGCTGGATACTGCTGCAGATGCGGATCCCTCTGCTGAACCCAGCACTGAAACTGCTTTCTTTGTGGCAGCTCCTGGTACTTCTGCTGGAGAAGGGTTCCAGTTTGAACAAGGAGAGGTTTGTGTATATGGTTCTATTATCTTCAATTGCCAAAGCTCATTATTGCAAAATTATTTAAAATGTGCTATTTTTTAACTGTTGCGATTATGATTTTATTTATATTTTAATTGCATTTTCAATATTGAATAAAGAAAATATTTTGCATTTAAAATATATTTAACTCGTTAAAAATAACTGAAGTCATTTTTAATGAGAATTACTTTTTTACGACATTGTGTTTCGTAATCATTTTTATAGTTTTAGAATTTTGAAGTTTTGAGTAGGAATCTGTGTATTCAAGTTTTCTCTTGAATTTAACAAATTTAAAATTTATATCACTGTTGCTTGAGAAAAATCTAAAGTACATAATTAGAAGTGAAATTAAAAAAATATGTTTTATGCTTGGAAAAATTATCTGTAATGTAGCAATGATAAAATTATGTTTGTATATTTCTCATGTAGTAATTGTTAATTGTATCCGACACATTGCAGCTGCAAAAAGTTTTATTTAATAAAAGTATTTTTTAAAATTAAAATATTAAATTATGCAAGCTTAAAGGCATTGAATTAATTCATTTGTGATAGTACTAGCCGGAGGCTTTGCATAAAATTTTAATTTTTGGAAAAACAATAGTGCAATGAGAACATTTTTAAAAATTGTTTGCATGATGTTGCATTATTGTTTGCAACTATGAGTATGCTTGTTTATTCTAAAGATCAGTGTAAAAAACTTGTATGATCTAAAGATCTGTGTGTTATGTATTTTTAAATTATGTAGCAAGAATGACATGATAAAAGAGTGCAAATATTTTTTCATTTATTGATTATTAATTGTATTGTACACACTGCAGCAAGTTTTATATGTCAATCATTTCTTAAAAATTAAAATGTTATGCAACCTTAAAGACATTGAATTAATTATGTTGTGATAATATCTGTTGAAATTGCATGAAATTGGAATTTTTGAATAAAATCAATAGTGCAGTGAGAAAATATCTTAAGAATTAGCACGGATTTTTGCTAATAAGTATATGTGACATAAGAATCATTTTATATCATGATTTCTTTTCCTATTTAAAAGATTTTTTTTTGTGGTGCAAAATATCAAAATAGAGCAATAAGTTATAAACTTTCTAGATAAAACTGTTAATAATTAGAAATTCTCCTCATATCATTTCATAAAAAATGAACAAGATTGCATATTTTAGTCAAAACATTTCGCTGCAACTATTAAGTGGTTGACAGCTGTTTCATTTCTGAGTTTTCAGCAACTGCATCTTTCTGGACTGAAAGTTTCTTAGATTTTTTACTTTTATTGAAATACATAAACATAGTTTATTATATATGTAAAGTTTTCATGGAAAGTTTGATTTGATGGCTATCACAAACATAGCTGAATGATCAAATCTCTTGATCATCAGCTCAGTTTGTTTATATGTATATATTGAACTTTATTTTATTTTTTGCATTCATATTCCCTTTGTATTGTCAAACTAATTAACTTTTTTTAAAACATAATTACTATAATTCTGTGTTTAGAAGAATCTTCAAATATCATTGAATTATAAAATGTTGTTCAAAATCAAATTATTCACATTTTATTTTTCACTTAATTTAATATGCATTTCTGTAATAATTTTTAAACATTAAACTTATGCAGCTAAAATATTCTTGTATTGATTTCTGAAAATTTCTACGAAATATGTTTTTTTCTTCTTATTTGTAAGCATTGTGATTCCCTCCCCCCCCTTGATTATTTCAGAATTTTCATAATATTTAAAAAAAATTAGATACTAGGAATAAAAAAAAAAAAAGAATTATGGTTAGTTACATTTATGTAACTAATGTTTGTTACAATGAGCTTTGGCAGTGGAAGCTATTTGCATGTATCTAGGGTTATACTCAGCTATATCTATGGTGATTTAGAGTTTGTTCACTTTTCTCAGCAATCTGATTTATGTTTATACAAAAACAGAAAAGAGAATTGTAATTTCTGAAAGATATAAAAATTAAATAACCATGTAAATATACTTATCCAGTTAAACTGACAAACAAAATAAAAAGAGTGTTCTTTTTTTTTTTTTTAACAACAGCTTATAATTATACTATGTAACTATCATTATACTAATATTTTAAAAGTTGTGTTGTAAATTAATCTTTGTTATATTTTGTATTTTATTAAAATGAGCTTTTTAGATGCGTTACTGCAATATGTATTTCTATATGTAAAATATATTTATATTATCTTCTATGCTTCTGTCTACAGGGTTTTTTCTTATTTTTTACTCAAAAATTTATAATTTTTTCTTATTGTCGTTTATGTAAATATTTATAAATGTAGATATGGAAAAGTCAACATGTAAGATTTTTATTGTATGGAATAAATCTGAATGATTCTAATTCTTTTTGCATTTGTGATATTGTCCTAAAAGAAATGTTCATCATTTTTCAACTCTTGTGATAAAATAATCTTTATCGATTTTTTATCTGTCTAGATGCAATATAATTATCTTGGATTCCTGTTTGATTAATCTTGAGTTAGTTATTTAATTATTAGTTCTCTACCTTTTGCTGAAAAGTTTCTATTTCACCATGGTAATAGTGGTCTAAAAGTCCTTTTAAATAGTATGTTCTTGTTGAAGTGGCCTTCATATGCTAAAAAATAATCCCAGAGGTGCTACCAAAGTAACCTATCTGATGAGTAAGTTTGAAAATCAGTTAAGTATATGTGTGTTGATTGGTATTTCATACTTTTGATTATATTTAAAAGTTGTCATTAAATGTTTTTTTTGTATCAGTTCCGGCTGCTATTAATAATTTATTTTGCATATGATATTAACAATTATTTGTTATAAATACTAAGTTTTGATACTTCAAAAATTATTGATACTTGGTTAGTTTTAATGACCTGAATACTTGGATTTCTTTTGCTAATAAATTCAAATTTATTTTGAGCAAACTGCCACTTTCATGTTCTTACGTAAAAAGGAAATTCTGTAATTTGATTTCATTTTTTAATCTGGTAGAAAAGATGTTTTTCTATATTTTACTTGTAAATTAAATACCAGGGATCTATTAAAATAATGACATGTATATTTTTACTTTAATAACTTGTTTTGTGCAACTGTATACCTGGCTTTTTTTTAATGAAATTGTATTTGTGTCAAATTGGTTTTCTATTTTTATTCTGAACAAATTCATATAATTTTTACTATGCGTACATTTTTTTATATTTTTTTATTCAATAAATGTTAAATTATTTTAAAAGTTTAACATTTATGTTAAGAATGATGTAGATAATATTCTGATTTTTATTTTTAATAATATTTCTTCATTTAAAAATGTTTATTCATGCTTGTGTATTTTCTACTATTATAAAATACCTATTATCACCCTAGGCTTCATTTGGAACTACATATTATGCTTCTTCGGATGGCACCTATTATGCTGCAGCAACAAATGATCCAAATCAAGCTAGCACTATAACTGCATTTGCAACTCAAGCTGATGGAACTACTGTTCTTCCAGTTGCTGGGCAGAGAACAGCTTTTCGTACTGTTAATGCTGGTGATCATAGTGGTTTGCAACAAATTGTTCTTGCTGTTAGTGAGGCCGGTACAGCTGCCGCTGCAGGTGGAGCTCGGTCTGAAATTGTTGCCATTCCTACTTTAACTTCTCAAGTGAGTTGTTTGTGTGAAAAATTGTAAAATCAAAATTTTCTTTATGTTTTTGGATATATATTCTAAATTATATGGCTGGAAATTTGCTGTTTTTTTATTTATAATTGTGCTGTTATCTGAATGTTTCTACTTTGGTATTCCATTCAACTATTTGAGAATTCAATTTGTCTTGAGTTTGAATACTGATAATCAACTTTAACCGTAGGTCAAGGTTAAATTTTTTATGCCATAAATCATTGTGTGACAAATTAACCTATCAATAAAATTGTACATAGTTATATTGTTATTTTATTTATGACATGAAAATGTTTCAGAATGAATAAAAACATAATCTACAGTTATTTTAATGTGAAATATCTATATGTTAACATAAGTTATTCAAATTCCTTAAATTCTTTATATTTTACTTAATGATTTTTTTTATTTATTTTTTTCTTGGCATTCTCCAATCATTTTGTTTGTAAAACATTGAAAGTATCTATTACAAAAGCTTTCATTTTAGTTACTTTGAATTTTTCAGTTTTGTCAATTATTTTCAATTGTCACAAATTGTGAATTCAAATTAATTTTAACTTGAAAACAAAACAAAAAATGTTATTTAATATTCCTCAATTACAACTTTACTGAATTGTAATTATTTGTTTTAATTTCTGATAGGCTATTGGTGGTAATGCTCAAGTTGGTGAACAACAAACTTTTGTTACAATGCAGACAACTCAATCACATGATGCTCAGATAGAAGAAGGACAAAGTACTTCTCAAGTAAAGAAATTTTATCTATTAACTGTGCTTTCATTGTTCAAAAAAAATTTATTGTATAAATGTAATAATCTTAATATAGATTTTAAATTTGCTATTAAATTTTAGTGTCAATTATAATTATTGTTTGTGTTATGTTGTCAATTTTAAACTTATTACTTTTCAATCTTTTAGGCTCAATTAGCTACTCTTGTGACAACTGATGATGGAAATCAGGGTGATACCAAAAGTGGAATTTCGCAAGTGCAAACTATTCGCATGGTGTTAAGGCAGCCAGATGGAACAGAAACTGAACAAAATATTCCAGTCTCATCAACAAGAGTTCCAACTTTACTTACCAATGATGGGCAAGAAGTACAACTTAGTGATGAAAATCAACTCCAAATGATTTCAACTATTGTTGAGCAAGCAGCTGCTGGAGGTCTGGGTGAGGGCAATAATCAGGTATGAGGTTTGAAAATGTGTATTATATTGTTGAAAAATTGACCTCTTATGCAAAATAATTTGAGCTTATCCTAATTTTGTGGTAAGACCACACTCTTCAGAGTGGAAGCTTCTGCAGTTAATCCAAGCCACTATTGAAAAGTGAAAAATGAGGGTTACTTTCATTTGTCTGTTGAGATAAATGCTTAGGAGTTTTTCATGTTTCCCTTTGCATTATTTGAATACAGTTCTGTGAGAAAATCCTCCCGGAAAGATAAATGTATTGGGTATTATGAGAATGTTATAATACAAATTGCTTATAAAAGCATCCTTCTATATTGCATTAAATATAAAATAAAATGTAATTGCTTGATTATGTAATCTTAAAAAAATTAATTTTTGTTTTTAATTATTGTTATTGATACATTTTAATGTAGAGACATATAAATTCATTTCATCTCATTTTTCAAAAGCTTTTTTTTATTTTTTGTAATGATAAAATTATTTATTATGAAAATCACTTTGTGAATTGATTAATTTGACTGTTTCAAATTCGTATCTAGTACTTTTATAATTGGGAGAAAAACTATTTTCGTCTATATTTAATTCACACACATAGATTTCATTCACTTTTTACAATAGAAAAAATCTCTTTAGTGAAAATGTATATTATTATGAACTCATTAGAACTACATTTTTATTGAAGAATTTAACCCTTCTTTGCCTGATTTTTTCTTTATTGGTGAAATAAATCAAGTTGATATAATTCATGTTCAAAATTAAAGGAAAAATGGTTAAAAAAAAATCTTAGTATATATTTATAGTATAAATTTAGCAAAAAACAATATGCTAAAAATTTCCATCATCATCCAAAGTTAGATCATTAGCTTAGTACTAAATAGAAATAAAAAAGGAAAATAACAGAAACACATGTTACAAACCTTTCTTCCACTCATTTTCAATTTTTTAGCAATAGAAACTCTAATATAATAAAATAAAATTATAAACGAAATCATACGTTTATTTCAACTACAACAAACAGCGGAATGAGACAAATTTAAACTCGTTTCACTGATAATGACACTTGTTTATTTTTGACAGCTATGTTTCTTTTTATGCAATGGACATTAAAAAGGTATCCAAACATGATCAACTTAAAGTGAACTTGTTCTTTTATATAATTTTTGGGCATTATAGATTATGATGGAAATTTCCACCATTATGCAAAGAAGGGTTAAGCCTTAAAACATGCGGTTCTTTTTAAATATTTACCGTTGAAGGGTTGATCAACTTTTTTAAGTTTGGTACTCACTTGTAGTGGTTCTGAATATAATTTAAAATAAAGATACTGGTCCAATTAGCCATCATATGCAATAAGTGACTACAAAATGACTGACAAACTAAGCTAAATTAATTCTGCATATTTTATGATAAATGGAATATTTTATATTAATCAAATTAAAATTTTTAATATACTGTCAGAACAAAAATGTATTTAAAAAGCAAATATATCCTGATGCATTTGAATATTTTGACTAAATGTTGTTTTAATTACCTAATTTTTAAACCTGAAGTTTTAAATGTAGTTTTTAAAGCATTTTAAATGTTTAGAATTTTTCAGTGATATATTAAATGCTACTTTATACATTTTTTGGTACTTTATTATTAAGAATTTTCATTGCTTAATTTAAAAAAAATTATATATCATAAGTAAAAACTTCTAACATAACTTTTTCTAGAAACTAAATAATATATTTTAATTTATCAATTCATGTTATAATTCATTCCCATTCTCAAAAAAATGTAAGTGTATATTAATATTTTTTCATGTTTTTAAATTTTTTATTAGGTTATTTTAAATGTTGGTAATGCATATCAAGCAGTCACAGTGGTTCCTACTAATGGAGCATCTGGTGAAGTCAGTTATATGTTTATTGTTGCTCAGTCTGATGATGATAAAGATCCCACTAAAGAAATGGATCTAGATATGTCTGTTTATGATTTCAATGAAGGTGAAAAGCATGGAGAAATTGTTGCTGAAGAAGTAGCACCAGATGGAACAAAAACTAGAACTATACGTATCACACAAAAGAAAAGTCAGATTGTTACACAAGCGCATATGTGCAATTACTGTAATTATACAAGCCCTAAAGTAAGTAAAATATATCATTTTGTTTATATTAAATGATGAATTTGAAACATGTACATGTTAAAAATACTTAAAACAGATAATTGAGTTTTGTATCATTATTACCATCATAACTTCGCTAGCTGCCATCTGAATGGCTAATGCTTTGCCTTCCATTCAACAATTTATAGATTTAATTTCTAGTTTGAGTGTGACTGTTTTAAGTGTTTTGGAAAACATTTTAATCTAGTTTCCAGTTCAATAAACAGTATACAGTAAATAACCATAGTGCAATAATTAAATTAACAATCATAAGTTAAAAAAACTGTTTCAAAATAAAGGTTAAAGAAATAATTTGTTTCTAATTCATTTGGAAGCTTATACCATGAGTGATAAATATTGTAAAGAAGTGTATTCAATGTTACTTAAAAAGAACTTCATTATTAACGATTAAAATGATACAAAATTTGATATTTTGATTTAAACATTATCACTGATATGAAATACTTATTAAATGTTATTAGACTCGTGTTCAACATTACTGATATAGTATTAGCCTAATTTTTTTCATTCCTCAACTTTATTTATCCATTACTTATTTTTATATATAGTTTTTCCTTTTTATCTGAAAATCTGATTAATTATGTTGCTTCCTAATCAAATATTTTTATGGAGTCATATATTTGATTGTCCCAACTCTTTAAGTAATGTTAACAATCAACCGTTTCCTTTTAGGATTCTTTATAATCATTTTAAATTAAGCTATTGCTAATTTTGAAACAAATAAAAAATTCGTTTTTATGCAAAAATGTCAATTATAATAGAAAAAATTTATCACAAAGTTATGTGTATATGCAGTTAACTAGGTTTTTCATATGCTTTTTTTTTTTTTTTCAAAAATTTGTATAGTTATAAAGCTATCACACAATTTTAATTGATGTACATTTTTTTTTTTACAAAATGTAGCATTATTTATCTCTGTATAATAAAATAATAATATATTAATTTATTATAAAGGTTATGATTTCTGTGAGAATCCATAAGCTCTCTTAAATTTTTTTAAAGATTATTTAAAAATTAACCTTATGAAAAAATATTTTTAATGCAATAAAAATGTGTCTGTTTAAAAAGAGTGGTGCTAATATTTACTCATATTGTTAAACAATTTGTAATAAAAATAAAAAGACAAAAAATGTGTTATAAATAATTTATAAATGATGTTTTTCATATCACACAAATTAAAGGTGTATAAACAAATATTTTAGCTACAAAGATCTAAATTTATTTCTAATTACTTTGTGCTCAGACTTTCCAAAAGAACTGAGAGGGAAAATAAAACTGAGATTTTCAAGAAAAACAGATATAAAAAAAGAATGTTATAATTCACTCCATAGTTAGTTATTGTATCATAAGAGTTATCTTATGTGACATCGCTTTTATTACACAAAGGATTAATACCTATTTTGGCTAATAATATCAAAATATAAATATTATGTTCATACAATCGCATATGAGGACATTTTATAAGGTTTGAATGAGTTAAAAATTTGTGACACACTTGGATGGAGATTATTCTATGGCAACATTATTAGTTATTTCATTGTAATATGTTAAAAAAAATTATGATTGAGTTTAATAGATTTTAATTGTAGTAACAAATTAAAATTTTAAGTTATGCTTTATAAAATGAAAATCAGGCTTTTATTTAATATTTTCTCGTAATTGTTTTATTGAAATTTTGAATAAATTAATTTTAGCTACATGAATTCGTAATCATTTATATCATCCTACTTATTAAACTTTCAGCATTAATTTTTCCATTACAACATTTGTTAATCTGGTGCCTGAATGATTAAAAACCTGCCCTCAAGTTCAATAGTTTAAATTCAGTTCTCACTTTGATTTTGTAATCTTTTCTACATTGTGAACCATAGTCAAATAAATTGTAATGTTGAAAAAATTATAGAGCAATAAACAATCATCATAATACTTAGAGGTAGGATTAGGAAAAACAATAATTGTAGTTTGAATCTAATCTATATCATGTGTTGGCATTGCATTCCTGAAGTAAAATATTTTATTGTGTTTCTTTATGTTAATTACTGTTTAAAATACTGGTGTATTTGAGAATAAATGAATAAAAATTGCTGAATATTTTTCATATTGTAACAATAATGCAAGTTTATAGTTAACTTAAAAAATATTTTTTTTTAAAAAGTTATTTTTTTCCATGTCGGGACAGTGGCCTTTTCGGCCATGAATCCTCTGACAGCCCAATAAAAATTAGCCTTACTGCGATTGTCGAGTAAATTGTTAAAAAAAAGAATGCGTAGGACATTTTGTCAAATGAATAAGTCCATAAAAGCTTGAAAGACACAGGTTACAGTCGGGCGTGTTGACCACACCAATATGATTTAAGTGTCCCTAGAGAAAGACATGTCCAGTCAAAATTCTGAAACTGGCTGTGAAAATGGAGCATGGAAGGAACATGGGGAGAGGAGAGTTCAACAGGAAACCCCAAGCCTTATCTTTAGTAGTTTCGCTAAATGAATTATAAAGGGCCTTGCAAAATTTGTTTTTAATTAGATTGCAGATTTGTTGGTATGATGGAATAAAATCAGGTTGTTGCAATTTAATTCCATTTTTTGCAAGGTCATCTGCTTTTTCATTCCCATAGATATTACAATGGTTGGGTATCCACTGAAGAACAACCTTCCATCCAACAAAATGGCATGATTAAATTTATGAGTGATTTTACTTATTCCACATGAAATGAATCACTTATTGAGTAGGAAATTATGGCCACAATAGCAGACTGGGAGTCAATAAAAAAGACAACTTTCTTAAGTGGAATGTTCAGTCCAAGAAGATTTACAGTGGCACACTTTATGGCTTGAATTTCAGCATTAAAGTTTGTGGCTTTAGATCCCACAGGTAAAGATTCCTAAAAAAATCCCTTGCAGTATGCACCAGCTTCAGTTGAGTCTCCTGTTGGCAGCCATCTGTGTAAATGTGGTGCCATTCATCACTTGGGTAATTTATAGCAATAGTCTCTAGGGAATGGATTCTGAGAATCTCATGGTTAGCATTGCACTTTTTTTCTAAAGTGCGGACTATGAGGCAAAAAGTTGTGATTTAATGATCAGGGGGAGGCTCAAATTTGACAGGGCAGGAAGGCTTGAATATCAGTTCATAATCCCTTTTGAGACTCTCGGCCTTAGACAAAAAGTTTGCATGAGTTTTTAGTCTTAATGTGGAGGGGATATACTCCTCCAATGATCTAAGTCAAATCCCCTGCATTTTTCATAAAGCTTTAAAAGTTGTCTCTCTCTTAATTACAATGGTTCAATGTTTGCCTGGATTTCCATTGCAGTGATTCGTTTGGAGCCAGTTCCACCAGTTATGAGCCTAAGAGCTTTATTTTGAGTTATGTACACTATTTTAGAACAGCTTTCTGATGCAAGTGGAAATGCTATGTGGAGGGTAAGATTTTTTTTTAAACAAAATCAGTAAGAAGATAGACTTTGTTGCAGAAGCAAAAGTACCATATGCAATATGATAAATATTTCTAATATGAAGGAGGCTGCCTTGAAATGAGTTCTCTGAAAAGTAAATGTCCAAACAATTTAAAACCCATAAAAAGGAAAATTTAGACATTTATTTAGCTTTTTACCAGTTAATTCCTTTATAGGATTAAATTTGACTTTAAAAAATTACAACTTCTTAAACATGCTATATTGAGAATATTTCAACATTGATATTCTTGGATCAAAAAGATAAATTTTACAAGTATTTAAAACTATTAGAATCGCATTAAACTCTTTAATCATTAAGTTGTTAATCATATTTTGAAAATGTTTTCTGATATCATCAGAGTTCAAACAATTATTCTCAAAAGGCTGAAAAAAAACCCATGATTTTGCTTTTGTTACAAAAATCAACACTTTGCAGTGTTATAAGAAAGAAAAACTATAAGTAATTAAACTATAACTCTGGAATGTAAAGATCAATTGAAGAGATTTAAAGTAGCAAAGTTTGAGAAAAGAAGATAAAAATAAAAAATTTTTATTTCTAGTTAGACTTTATTTTTTTATATTGCATTATTTTGTTTTCAATACTTAATTTTCTTCTCTTTTTCTCAAACAATTTTATATATATTTTGTACTCAGTTTTTTAAAAATGTACAATATTGATTTCATTAGCAATTTGCATTCAAGTATTTCAGAATTTTTTATTAAATACTGCCAATTTCTTAAGCATAGAAATTAAACATCTAAAATAAGTAAAATGAAATCAGTTTATGAAATAGTTTTATTATAATTTAATCAAATAGTTTTTAGCATTATTATCTTTTTAATATTTTCTTCCAACATCTAAAAAAAACTTTAAGCTCCTGAATTTTACATTTTATGAAGGAGGATAAATTTTTTTACTTAGTATAAAAACCGGAAATTATATCCTAAAAATAATTCCTCTCTATATATTCATTATTTATATTATTTAATAACTTTTTTCATTTATTTAATATTTCAATAATGTGATAAATTTCCATCCTGTTTACATATGACAAATGTTTCATTTTCCATCTTCTGTAAGAAATTTTAAATTGAAATCTGTTCTAGATTTTTAATAGTTTTCAATCTTTTAGTTTTAATCAAGCCATCAAATATTTGCCAATCTTGTGAATAATAAATTCAATTGTAAATTTAATAACAAACTAAATTTTTTATTTTAAAGCTGTTTTTTGTTTTATGCTAATTAAAACAATTATATCTTAAAAAATGTGTGTTACGTATTTTTCTGTTATGAATTTCAATATGTAGGCAATATTTCTTTAAATATTATCAATTATTGAAATGATTGGTATGTATAATATGTAGTACAATATATAATCACATTACTTTTACTAATAATGTTTAAGAGATTTCTTTTATTCTTAAGCATTTAGTTATACATACTACACTGTTATTTCATTCATTGCTTAAAATTAATATAAATTTTTTTTCTGAATAATATATCACTGGAAAATTTACTTTATAGCGTTATCTTCTATCAAGACACATGAAATCTCATTCAGAAGAACGTCCTCATAAGTGTGGTGTATGTGAGAGAGGATTTAAAACACTTGCTTCCTTGCAAAACCATGTCAACACTCACACAGGAACAAGACCCCATTGTTGCAGAGACTGTGAAGCCTCTTTTACTACATCTGGTGAACTGGTTCGTCATGTACGCTATAGACATACTCATGAGAAACCTCACCGTTGTACTGAATGTGATTATGCCAGTGTTGAACTTAGTAAATTGAAACGTCACATGCGTTGCCATACTGGTGAACGCCCTTATCAGTGTCCTCACTGTACATATGCAAGTCCAGACATGTATAAGCTTAAACGTCATTTACGAATCCACACAGGGGAAAAACCTTATGAATGTGATATATGTCAAGCTCGTTTTACTCAATCCAATAGTTTGAAAGCTCATAAACTTATTCACACTGGGAATAAACCTTCTTTTCATTGTGATTTTTGTCCAACCACTTGTGGGCGCAAGACTGATTTGCGTATTCACATGCAGAAACTGCACACCAGTGACAAGCCACTCAAATGCAAGCGTTGTGGGAAAACTTTTCCAGATCGCTATTCTTATAAGGTAATTATTTCAAAATGATCATTTTATTGTGTTAATACTAAATTAAAAATAATTAAAATAAAGATATAAGAAATTTTTTAATTAGATTGTTATCAATCGATGTATATTTTATAATCTTTAACCTAACATTATGTTAAGAATACTTATTATAAAGTGTTAAGGTAAACGACAATTTATATAAATATCTTATTTAGCAGCTACAATATTTATTAAAATTATTTACTTATATTTAAGCATTACAAGTATTATTATTATTATTATTTTTTTTTTTTTGAGGTTATACATAATATTTTTATCTTTGAGAACTTATTTATGATTCTGTAGATTTTTGTTAGTTATAAAATCACACATGAAATAACTGGCTATTTATTTATCTCTTTAAAGGAATTTGTAATATCAAATACATGATTGCTAAAATATGTATCATTTTAGCTATCTCTGAATGATAAAATTTGATCAGTACAATTATTAAATATATTGTACTCTAAAGACACTTTTTGAATATGTATATCATGCCTTCTTTTTTAAAACAAAATTCTTTTTACTCTTTAATTGTTTTAAAACTAATCCTTGAGCTTGAAATGCAATATGTTTTTGTTGGAAGGGAGAGGAGTAAAGAAATTGAAACTTTTTCATTTATTATAGGTGAAAAAATTATATAACAATTTCTTTTTGAAATTTTATTTAACTTGTGTTAAGTGTTCAATTATTTGAATGTTTTTTTTTGTTTTAACTTTTTAAAAATATTATATTTTAATAATTATAAATATTATAATAAAAATACTTTAACATAGGAAAAAATTATAAAATCATTATTTTATAAAATAAAACCCAATCAGTATGATATTTTTAAAAATTTGTAGCTTAGTTTTTATATGTCAGTTGACATGATTATAGCTGTTAAAAATTGGAATATCAACTAATTAAAAAATTATTTAGAGTTTTTAAAAATTTACTTTTAACTAAGGTATTAAATAGGTAAAATATGTATTCCTTGCAATATATTAAAACAATTGAGAGTTTAAATATAAACTTATAAAATAAAATGGTTAGTAAAAAGTATAAAGAATGAGAAAATTAAAAAAAAATACATTAAGTACGATAAATTTTAATAGATTTTTCATTTTAGAAAATTAGAACATGAATAACATTGTGTTTAAAAATTGATTAGTATGAAACAAGCTTAAAAATCTATTACCTCTTACATGCAAAAATTGGTCATAGAATGACCAATCTCAGTCAACTATGACATCAATAGTTAACTACTATTCTTAATTCATATTCTTTAAAAAATTTAGATTTGTTTTGATACTCATTAACATTTAAATTTGTTAGTCTGTGTTTATATATATATTCAAAATATTTTTATTATAAATATCTAATTTATATATTATGGCAGTGGCTTTGACTTGGGTGTAGTGAGTACATCTTGTTCCTGATTACTATACCTTTTTAGACGTCACCCTCTGAAAGCTTTATTCTATGATATAAGATAATGCATTCTGTAATATAATACATAGAATTTATTTATAACAAGAATATACTACAAATGGTAATAGAATGCAACGCCTACTTCCAAATAATCTAAAATAATGCTTATAATAGGGTCCTTGTTAGACTGTAACCCCTAACCTGCCAAGGAAAATTTACGAGATTCACTCCCCAGTGCCACCGGTTTTCACACAGGTGCGCGCAGTTATGCGGTATATCGGTGGAAGAGAAGAGGCACGCTTTCCATTCTAATTGTTTACTTTCACAAAACAAAAAAGAAAAAACAATGGAAGCGAAAGAATAAAAAGTTATGAACTACTCAAAAAAAAAAAAGCACAAACAATAACTGCAACTTATGGAGCAAAAGCAACAGCTTCTCCCATTCCACAAGAAATATTCCCCTCTCCAAATCCCACCTTCTTTGAAATAGATGTTACATCATCACAACAGATCTTTTAAACAATATCAAGGACATTCTATTGCATTCCAAAGCCATAGGTCTAGCGTTTCTGATAGCAGAGCATTGCAGAGAAGCGTATTTCGGAATGGCATATATATATACGCCCGCGGCAAGCAAAGGGTTAAATATTAGACCAAAATTCTTGATTTGAATCAGATTCAGAAATATTGTATCAGAGAAAGAAGTCAGACATACATTAATCTAGAATTATGTAAAAAGATTATTTTCTATATTTGTAACTGTTTTTAAATATATGATTTTTAAATAATGAAAAGAAGTTATGTAATCCACAATGGCATATTATCCACAAAACCTTTTTTAAATTCTTACTATTAGTTCACACTGTATACATATATATATCTTGTTCAAATTTTCAACTATTTATAAAATATACTTATTATTCATCCACTCAAGTTCAAATAAATTTTTTTAAAATTGTAATGAATGGCACTTGATGTTAATACACTGTTTTCCAACTATTAATTCATTAAATAAATTTAATTAATTTTAGTTTTATATGGTATAAAAAACACTATTTTATAATGGTGCCACCTGTTGGCATTATCAGTTACTATCACCATTTTTATATTTCTTACCTATTTATTTATTTTTATTATATTGTGAATGAGTTTAATACTTCCTTTAAAGATTCAACTTTGTGGTTTTGAAATAAATTAGTGAGAAAGATGGTTAGATGTATATATATATGTGTGTGTGAGAGAGAGGGTGAGAATTTTTTCTAATGTAAAAAATGAATATTATTTATAAAGGACATTGTGTGATGTAGTGCAAGGAAAAATTTGCCTTGCAGTGGCAAAATTGTTATAATGTCAGCTTAGATTCTTCATGTTTTTGGATCGAATCTCGGCAAAGCATAAAAATAATTGAAGCAATAAAATAAACAAACAAGCTGAATTTATTAGGTGAACCTTTGATTCACAAACAGATAGTGCAAAATTTAATAAAAAGTAATTACTATAATTATTTCTTGTTGACCTAAGTAGTAATTGATGTTAAAAAAATTTTTTTACATATTATTTGTTTCACAAATGAAAGAAAAAAGTGTTGCATAATTCACAGCAATTTTTTCACTGAATATTCGAAAATATACACTATTGATAATGTGGTGTCATATAAATTGAAAAATATGCAGTAGGATTAAAAATATAATGTATACAGAAAAACATTATCGTAAAAATATCTGATTAGATCTTACTTGAATCCACCACATTACAAATGTAGTAAACTGTGATAAAATAACCAGATTGATCGCCAAGGCAACTCTTAAAAAATAACTTTTAAAATGAGATTATTCATATTTCAAAAATAGAATATTGTTTTGTTAATTATCTAATGAAAGGAATGGGTTATTTTTGAACTACACATTGGATGCATTTTTTTTTTTTTTTGCATAGTGCATGCTTTGATTTTCACCTTACATTAGTAAGTTTATCACCAGTAAAATCTGCCACTTAATTTAGCTGCTTTCACTTCCACATATATCATATGAATATGACAATATATGAACTTGAATATTTCCATAATTAATCTGCTCAGAGTGGGTTATAGCTGAAGTATATCAGCCGAGACATGTAAAAACTTTCAGCTCCATCTGATATTTATTTTACAAAACAAACAACATTTCTTTCAAAACTTTATTGTAAACTTTTCTGATGAAGAATGTTTTCTCAGATTATCCATGCTGTGACATAATATTTGCAACTAAATTCGAAACTTTTAACCCATAATCTGCATCAGTATGTTAAGGAAAATGCCGCAAATATGTTATAAATAAGTGTATATATATATCTATATACCGTATTTTCCTGTATATAATCCGCGGATTATCTGGTAAAAAACATTCTTCATCAGAAAAGCTTATAAGAAAGTTTTGAAAGAAATACTCTTTATGTTTCATAAAATAAATAACAGGTGGTACAAGGACACACCTGAGTTATTTAAACTATAATCGGCTTTGGGCAATTACATTCAAAAACAAATTTGGTTCCTCCTAAAGATTTTACGGTTGTAAATTCGCTAACGTCATTTTGCAATTTGCCTTGACGTGAGCTGTTTCGTTATGAAAATATTCAAATTTCGTATATCGTCATATGGAAGCGAAAATTTTTAAGTTGCACAGCAGATTTTAAATTAAACGCTATAGCGAAGGCAAATAACAATGGCGTCAAATGTGTTAATGTGAAGTAAAAAACAAAGCACGAACGGTATAAAAAAATTGTATAAAATACGCAATTTGTAAATAACCCATTTCTTTCATTTAAATATTAACGAAGCAAATACATATTAATTTAAATATGTCTAACATCGTTTTAAAAGTTATTAGAAGCTAAATATCGATAAGTTTTACAAGACTCTCTTCTCAAAATTATCGCTTTTGATAGATCCCGTGCTTTCATCTCAAGTTTATAGCACTTTGCGATGAACTGGATCTAGACTGATATTTTTCATAATAAATGCTTTTTTTTCTATACAATTCATTAAAGTTTTAATCCTACTGTGCATTTTTTTATTTTATGTGACACCTATATTATCAGCAGTACATATTTTAGACTATTCGCCGAAAAAAAAAATGCCGCGGATTATACGCCGCTGCGGATTATATACAGGAAAATACGGTATTAACAACAATTATATAATATAAACTTTTAATACATTAATAAAGTTAACTATTATACATGCATTTTACCACATTTAAAAATGCCAGCTAATTAAATGTTGTGTCATTGATCATAAATATGTCCAAATTAATTTTAATTTGCTGAAGGAATATTCACTGCTAGCAGTGGATATTGAAATAGTAAATGACAGTTGAAATACAAAAATAAAATTCTCATATTTGGGAAAGCAGCTTCAGCATATGAAATCATAAATATATGAAGTTTTAGAGATAAGCCTTAAAATTGCTTTATGAACAAAGCAAAACTTTCTTCTAAATCAAATTCTTTACCCAAAAAAGAAAAATTATATCCAGTCCTCTGAGTTAAATTATATTTTAAAAGTTAACATTCATATCATTTTATCAAAATTTTATATTTTAGGTTTGATATTTCATTACTTACTCTTGGGTAGGTTTTTATCTTTTAAATACAAATTATTTGAAGCAGACTTTTCACCTGAATCAAAATTTAAGACATTTTCCATTTATTTTATAATTTCTGTTCTATTATTACTGATTCTGATTACAATTCTCTTGGTGCTATTTCATAATTATTTTTGCTAGCTAAAATTAATTTTAGAATTCCAAAACCTTTTTCTTCAAATCCAGGTTTTCCCTAAAATTAATTGAATCAGTCTTTTTCAGCCATTTAAAAAAAATATTGTATCCTGTTTAGTTTTTAGAATCAAATAGGAAATCAAACAAATCTATATTTTATAATCTTGAAATTATGAATGCTAACAAAATCTTAACAATATCTAAAAAGCATTTTAGAATTAAACATACATTATTTAAAATGTGTAAAATTTGACTAAGATGGACAGTAAATTATTCAAGCTATTAAAATTTTTATGAAATTAATCTACATTTTAACAAATTTAAAACATACATATATTTATTTCAAACTTATTTTAAAAATATAAAGTCCTCATAAATGATTTGTTTGCTTTATCAGCAGATTATGAATTACTTTTAATTTTGATATTGCTTAGAGCAATAAAAGCATGTGTATGTGGTAAATAAATTTATACCATTACAAAGTGCAAACAATTTTATTATTTATTTTACTCTTCTTAATTGTAAATCATTAACAAACTAATTGTTTTTTTAAAATAACAAAACAATAATTTAAAAATTTCTGCCACAAAGAATGGAAAAATAATCATAAAATTTTTTGGAAATCATTCTATTTCTCTTGTACAAATAATACTTTTGTATAACCAAATTTTATAGTTTGAAATCAAAATATTAATTTTCAATTAATACTAAATAGTTTTAATAATTATAATCTTGATAATTGGAACTGAAGCATAAAAAATCAAAGCTAAATGTTCACTTACTTATGTGAATCTTTGTATTGCAATTCACAAAGCAATTGTCTGTTTTTATGAGCTTTCTTTTCAAGGTTTACTTTTATTTATGTATAATTACAAAACTGAGTAACATGCATTCAAAATAAGTAAATTAGATCTTCCTTAAAATGAGTTTTATCAAATCTTAAACCATTAAACCTTTCTAGAGTTTCATAATCATTAATGTAAGGTAATTTATTGATGTCAATACTTATTCTTGAAAAAAATACCCAATAACACATAGCTCTTCAAGATTTTTCATTTCATGGGCAGAAACAGAACTTAATAGAAATAGAAACAAAAGAATTCATTGCTGTTCCCATCTTAGTGTGATTCTTTCTTTTTCTTGCAAAACAGACATTTCAACTTCTTATGAATTTCGGTAATTTATTCTATTGCAATTATCAAACAGCTTGCCACACCACTGCATTGTTTCAGAAAGGTATGGATGTATACTTCTTAAATCAATGGCATGATAGAAATAAATTAAAAAGTATAAAATAGGTGTTATTTGCTATTAACAAAAAATAATTCTTAAAAGAAATGAAACTATAAAATTATTATTAATATAAGAAACTATAAAAGTAATAAATTTTTCATTACTGGAGAGTTCTACTTCATCTTTTTTCATTTCTCAACAACACTTTCTCATTTAATTTGATTCTTCTCAGGCTTTGCACTTTATGTCTAGTCATGACACAATAACTATTGACTCAAAATATATTTCTTCTGTTAAAATTGAAATTTCGATCATAATGAAAAAAATTTCTGAAAAGTTTTGTTTGCTTTGGAATTATTTGAAGCATAATATATCTCTCTGCCCTATTTGCAATAAAATATATAGTAGAAAGCTTGTATAAACAAAGCTAATCTTTTTACAGTTTGTTTCAGTAAATTAATAATTGCATTTTAACTTTTTCACTTGAGAAAGAAAAGTACCGTATTTTTCGCCGTATATGACGCACTTTTTCTCCCCAAAATCGGGGGGGGGGGAGTGCCTGCGTCTTATATGGCAAATACAAAAGCCCACCATAGCAAGGATTCTGTCTTTTCATAAGTTTGTTATTGATGCAAGGAAGAAAAATAACTTTGAAATGAGCCAGATCGGGAACATGGATAATGTCCCGCAAACGTTTGATGTGCCATCTAACAGAACCGTAGATAACAAAGGAGCCAAAAGCATAACCGTAAAAACCTCAGGGCATGAGAAAACCCACTACTCGGTTGTGCTGTCCTGCTGTGCAGATGGTACCAAACTGCCTCAAATGTCGATCTTTAAAAGGAAAACATTCCCAAAAGAAACAATTCCACGGAGAGTCATCATGCATGTTATACAGTTGATATAAAATATTTTACTACAGAATTTGGTTCATAATCTTTTTTTTTTTCTAGATTTACTTCCTTTAAAATTGGGTGCGTCTTATATGCTGGTGCGTCTTATACGGCAAAAAATACAGTACTTTGTTTTCATTTGCAGGATTTTTAAACCAAACCAATTCTGGCTTAAAAACGTTGCAAATATATTAAATAATTGATTTCTGTAAGTTAGCTTTGTATAACCTGTGATATAGAAATGCAATTTTTTTTAAATATAAATCTTGTTTCCCTTGCAATATATTCAAATGTACTATTTTATGATAAAGTTTATTTTTATGTTGTACATTTTGAATTTTCATCTGCTAGACCTTTAAATTTTTGATATTTAAATTAAAATTTCAGTGTGTATGTGAGTGTTTTTTTTTAATCAGGGTGTTATATTTTAGTCGTCCAATTTATTAATTTCTTAAAATTGTTTATTTCCTTTTTATAAATTTTATGAACTTTGGTTGCATTTTTTATTTGTTAGAATTAACTAGTAATTTTTATGAAGATTAAAAAATAATAATTTTTTATCATTCATTTCATTATATGTTTATTAAAAATAACCTGGGAATTTATTATTAAATTAACCAAGAAATAGTATGCAAAATTATTGATATTTCTGTCTTTTTATGGATTTGTATTTATATATTTGTATATTTCCATTTGAATATGTTCCATTTTATTATTTGTTTTTTACCCTATCTTTGTTTTCTATGACAATGTATATACTTATATAACATTGAAGCATAATATTTTTCATTTTTCAGTTACATTCAAAAACTCATGAAGGTGAAAAATGTTTCAAATGTGATTTATGTCCATATGCATCTATTTCTCAGCGACATCTAGAGTCACATATGTTAATACATACAGATCAAAAACCTTTCCGCTGTGATGAATGCGATCAAGCTTTTCGCCAAAAACAACTCCTTAGACGTCATAAAAATCTCTATCATAATCCAAATTATGTTGCTCCATTGCCTAAAGAAAAGACTAATGAGTGTTCAGAATGCAAAAAAGCTTTCCGTCATAAAGTAAGTCAATGTTTTTCATTTATAAGCATATTCATTTATGAATATCATTTTCAGGTATACTTAATAAATGAATAAAAATATTATAAGTTAAATGGGACTATTCTATGTCTATGTAAATCCATTAAAATTAATAAAATACTTACTCCATTTTGCCTAGAAGATTTCTTTAGCTTCCTTTGTGTATTTGTAATTAAAGTTTTTTTTTTTTTTTTTAATAGTTTTTAATCAATTGCTTTGTGATGTTTATTTTTCTTTTCTTTAATTATTAGTTTCTGTGCAAGCTAATTATTTTTTGTGACTGAATATTTTCTAGGGCAATCTTATTCGACATTTAGCTATACATGACCCTGAAGCCTCTATGGCTGAAAAAGAGGAAGCCTTGCGAATCGGGGAACCTAAAGGTCCTGGGGAGCAGCCAGATGGGGAAGAAGAAGAATATTATGTTGAGGAAGATGATGAAGAAGAAATTGATCAGAGTACTTTTCCTACTGGAACTGTAACCATCTCTGATCAAGGTACAGTTCAAGAAACAGAAGATGGTCAACAGGTACTATTATTTTGTGATTCAATTTTATATTTGCATTTGTTAAATATTTTAGACACAAACGTCATGTTTTGAAATGAATATCATGTTATCTTTATAAACTTGAGGTTTGGCTATATGGCTGCCCCATTCACACCCTGTAGATAAAGTTACAAATTGAAAATCTAGCTGCCGAATTATTTTGTGGTTATGTTCAGCTTGCATAAAATCACTGATTAATGATCTCTTTATAATGAAGCATTATTGTCCATTAAAACAAAATCTTGACTGACTCTACAATTAACAAAGATAGAAATGAAAAATTATTTCCAATTTTTGTGTGGTTAGAAAACAGAATTTCTTGCAATCTTTTCAAGCTTATTATAATTTTAATCGTATTATAGTAGTTTTGTTTTATGAAGGGATTGTTTTGTATATGAATTAAATTGAGGCAGTTGTAAATACATTGGGATGAGTTTTTGTTTAGTATGTACATTAAATATTTTGGTAACATGTTTTTAATTTAAACAAACTGTGTTGATAAAAATCAACTAACCCTTATGTTTAAAATTGTGCGAAAATCATTATGTTATGCATTATGAGCATTAAATCAGCTATAGAACCTCTTCTATATATTTCACTAATATTGTGAGAAAAGATCACAAGGTTACCAGACTTTCTCCTGTAGAATAGTCCTTTGTCATTATCTGCACAGAACCTTAAAACTCAAAATAGTTTCCAAAGAATATCTAGGATTTAACTGGGAGATGGAAAATTTTATCAAGTCACAAATCCAACTGAAAGAAGGAAATATGTGTCAAGAATAGACCTATTAAGTGAAGTATCTAAGGGAGAAACAGAAGATGATTCTAAATCACACCTGTTCTAATAATTAATTCTCCTAATTCTAAAAGCAGATGGCTCCATGTTGATTGATTGTATCAACATGTTGACTGACTAATCAAACTGGTGCTAGTGCCTTTTGTAGGTTCTTTTCATTCTACAGTCCTGTTGGAAAGTATAAAACAACCTTTGAAACTCTCTCACATCTCCAACGTCAGTTTGAAAATTTTTCAAGGGCTGTTATACTGTCAAATTTTAGAGCTGCCATCCAGACCTTGTGTGTTATTCTAACACACAAAGCAAAGAAAGCAAACAAAACTGTACAAGTTGTAGATACATAAACAAATTCCTTTTTATACTGCCAAGCAGTTAATTAAAATATCTTTTAGAAAGCATTTTTGTGAAAGCATAAAGAGGCTAATAAACACAGGAAATGATTAGTTATCTTTTAATTTGCTATTAGAAATAAAAAATATTATGCAGTTTTTGTATTTATTTATTATAGATTAACATTTATATGAAATTTTAAAATATAATTTAGATCTATAATGTAAGGTAGATATATGAAATAAATAAGGTAGATATATGAAATAAATGTCTCTTAAATGGAATTTATTTTTTTGCTTCATCATATAGAAATATCTTTGCAGAACTGCTTATTAAATTTCACATTAAATGTATGTCAAAGTGATATTCGTTTCCAGATTCAATTAACTTATGATACTTTCTTATTTAATTATATTAGGACTCAGTTACTCAGTTTCTTTTTTGTTACAAACAAGCATGTTTTCAGTGATGTTCTTTAAGTATTGTAATTTTTCCAGATGGGAATCTGATTTCAAGAAATTTCTAAATTCATTCAGAGTTAATACTTTGATTTCAAAAGTTCATATTTATAACAGCAATATATTTAATTATGTTATTATTTCTTATAAATGCATCTCAGTTTTAATGGTATTTGGAACATTTTAATGTTATAGGTTGTTGTATTTGAAGTTATACAGTTGCATCCTCAAAACCAAGAACAAGAAAACTGTTTACCTGAAGAAATGCAAACAGCAGATAATGGAGAACCTGTTTCACTCACAACATTACAAGATGTTGCTGAAGAAGATTGTTTTGCCAGTGCAGTGGCTGAAGCAATTGGAGAAGTTCCTCGTACACCATCTTCTCCAGGTTTGGAAATTATTGGATTATTTTATAAATTTTAATTAGATTATGTGCTAATGTATTTCAATGGTTTTATTGAAATTTATTTTCATGAGTCACATTTAAACCCATCTACCTATTCTTTACTAATTTTTGTGTGTTGAGGTGCCAGTTGAATGATTAGTGTTCTGTTTTTTTGGTTGAAGTGCTTTAGCAATGATCATTACATTGACTAATGGATTAGCAGTTTTTGTGTTTGATTTCCCTCCAGTATGAATTATTTGTGCATTAGTGTTAAAATCGACAAATACTGAAAACAGTACTTTTAAAAATATAATTTTATACAAGTATAAAAATTTGTAATTAAAGTAAGATTGAATAATTTTTCTCTACATGTTATCAGCATCAGTTTTTTATGCTACATGAAAAAGGAAAGCTTATAATGAATGCCATTTTAGCATGTATGCCATTCAAAGTTCTTCAATATTATGAGAACATTTGAAAAGATACGAGAAAAATATAATTCTAAAGAATATTCTATCCTACAATTTATAACCTACTACTTTTGTACCATATAAAATACAGCAATTTTGCGTATGAAATACAACAGCACATAAATAATTTTGTAAATTTTTTATGGTTAAATTATTAGTAAACTGAGAGTATTAGTTTTAAAATTAAAAAATGTCTTGAAAAATTCTATGAATCTTTAAATGTATAAGTTCTTATTCAATCAGTTTAATTTCTATAGTTTAAAAGCCAATAATATATCATTTTCCTTCCGCTTAATAAATAGACTTTCTTTTATTTTAATGTCTTCATTTTTAGTTAAATTATTTTAAGTCCATTACTGGTATCACTATAGAAATAATCTAATTCTTGAAGTCTTATATCAAAATTATAATGTATATATATTAAAAGGATTAGAAAGTATGTCTTTTTTAGCATTAAATTTAAACAAATTTTTAGCATAAGTTTATTTTTAAGTGATTATGCAATCAATATCATTATCAACAACTTTTTGCAATCTAATATGCAAATATTTAATTCCAGAGTATTAAATATCCATTGTTTTTTAGCAAAATATCCAAGGATACATTTTTTTAGAAAGCATCCAAATTTTCTAATTTTTTTTCCCCACATAGAATGATTGAAATAAATAGAAATCTGATGGTGCAATGTGGCATGAGTATGGTTGGTAAAACCGTAACTCTTATCCCAATTCATTTATTTTTTCCAAAGTGGTTTGACAAAATATGGAAGGCACAAACATTTGCTCTGCATACTTTGCCGATCTACTACAAATATTCTTTGATCATTGACTAAGATTGGTTTAGTGTTGCTGATTGCTCTTAAATTGTTTGAAATTAGTATATTTTCACTTTATTCCTTAGTACTTCATTGCTTAGAGTTGTTGGTTTTCCTAATAAGTGAACAACAAAAAGTTCAAAATTTTCCAATATGAATTTTGTAAACCACATTTGACATTTGTGGACATCCAATGTACTAAAATAAGCGTTTTTATTGTTTTTTTGCAGCTATAATTGCACTGTTACCCTTATGAAATATATGGAGCATGAAATGTTGAACATGTTCTTTATTATTTATTTGGCTTGCCATTACTCCAGAAACTGCAAACAGAAAGCTTCAAATATAATTATCTACTACCAATATCACTTTAATTGTTTAATGTCTTTAAATCTGTAAAGAACACAATGAACTTAAATGATAAACAAATATCAAATACTGATACTTGAACAAAGAACACTACTTTCTGATCACCCTAATATGTATGTTTATTATGTTAAAACAAAAAATTATAATTTTCAATAATATTTGCATTTACTAAATATTTGAGTAAGTTTTTATCAGCTAATATTTTAAAATATTTAAAAAATTTTCTAATCATAACAACATAGCTGACTGAAGTCCTTTAGTTTGCATATTAAAAGTTTTTGATAAATTATTTTTGACATGGTCAAAATCAAAAATTGCTTTTGATTTTTTGGGTTACGAAGGGCAAGAAACTTGTCAATCATGTTGTTACAAAATCATATATTTCCTAGAAATATTTATTTTGCACTCAATTTATATAAGTAAAAACATTTTGAATCTGATGTTTTATTTTTAATGGGGTTTCTTTTAATCTTAGATTAATAATAAATCCATTTTTTGTTTTTTAAAAAATTATCTAGTAAATTTAAATTTCTTTTATGTTAAGATTTATTGTAGTATGAAAAACTTAAATGCCTTTCATTTTATGTGTAGTATATAAGTTTTTAGATTTTTAAAATTTAAAGAGTATTTAAGAGTAGTTTTAAATAAAACTAAAATATTGACTTTTCACAGTGCCTCCCCTTGCACCTCGAAGAGGTCGAGGAAGACCAAGAAAAAATCCAGTGCTTCAACAGCAGCAACAAGCAGAACTAATAAAACAAATAAAAGGTATTTTATAGTTTTGTAATTCCACTTTTATGATCTAATTAAAT
This sequence comes from Latrodectus geometricus, assembly GCA_026290005.1. NCBI lineage: Eukaryota > Metazoa > Arthropoda > Arachnida > Araneae > Theridiidae > Latrodectus > Latrodectus geometricus. The sequence continues at coordinate 85,451 of JAPDSC010120568.1, read as the reverse complement.
TCCTTGAATTTTCTTTTGTAAAATTGAGGCAAGATTTTATAAAAGTAATTTCTTGTGTTAACTTTTTACCTAGTTGAATGATTTCAATAATTAAAAATATGGCTACTAACATTTTTGAGAGTTGTGGAGAATAGCCACTTCATCTTTGGTTGGGTCATACATTATATACGCTTGAATTTATTATGATGTATTTTAATATTTAGCTTGGGTGTAAATAAAGTGACGTGTTATTGACATACTGCAACACTGCGCCAACAGGTTGGATTGGATTATCAGTTGTAACCTTCCTGAGTAGTTGCTAAATTATGTGACACTGTTTAAGAATCGTGGCAAAGAGCCATTTCATCT
>JAPDSC010120568.1:43470-62453 GCA_026290005.1 Latrodectus geometricus | reverse complement strand
ATATTAACAATAGTATAAATTTGGCTTGAATGCTAGCATGATTGGTTTCAATGAAAAAATCGCACAATATTTGGAGTTTTACTTGATAGATTTTAAATTATAAGTTCTACTCTATCTACAATGTTTATTGGCCCTCTTAATCAGAAAACAAATCTTCATTGTTTTTATTTACCAGCAAAGCAGTTTGAGATATTTTGTTGTTTTTCTAGACAGCAAAAAATCTACTTGTTTTTATTCACAATGTTTCCTGTCATTTTACTTTTAATACACAAATGTTTTCAATATATTCAGATTTTTTCTGACCCCTATGTTTTTAATTTCAAATTCTCCTAAAAACTTCTAAATTTAAGTTATCTACATTCACTGGTAGTTATTGGGTAAAATTTTGTACTAATCTTTATTATTAAACTGTACATGAGTAGCGAGCTGAGTTTTTACATGAGTGAAAAGAAGTAAAATACCTTGAATTTACATTTATATACCTAATATTAATTTGAAAGGTAATATGAAATTTTAGATACGTAAAGAATAATAAATGTTTGCATTATTTATTAATGTTGGCAAGGATTAATTTAACTTATGATTTTGAAAGGAAGTAATTTGGTAATTTGCTATTCAACTTAGGAACTTAAGTTTAGGAAATTAATATTAGTAATATTAGTTTTTCAAAACGATTCTTTACTTGATGATATTTCTGTTTGCTACAATTTTATTTTAAATGTGAAAAAATGCAAGAGTATTCAAAACTATTTAATATGTGTTAGAGAATTTAAAGTCTGTTTTCTATTGATGGGTGAATATTGAATTGTTAGAGGAGAAAAAAAGGGGTTAGATATTTATTATTCAAAAGTTAGGCTTTTTAATATGCTAGCAGCTGTTTGAATTGTCTGTATTTGTAAGTACAGCAAAAAAGAAACTTTTTAAATTCATTTGTACAAGAAACTGACTCCTCTTTATTCTGAAATTAACAATAATAATATTAGCAATAATTGCAAATTTTGTTCTCCAAAAATATTGACTTTTGATTACTACTTTCATGTGTAAATTAAATGATTAAAACAAGTGAACAACTGTGAAGATAATATAAAAGCTTTGGTTCATTTAAAATTAAACTGAGGGATTAAATCTGTTTTCTTTCTAAATATTTAACTGATTATTAAAATTTGCTATTTGTACAACTTTATTTCCTGTTGCCTTTTATAAGCTCTTTAAATAAAAAAAAAATTCCTTTTAATTAATGTTTAAGGAATTTAACTTTCAATTTTATCATCCTTTTTTGCAGTATGAGAAATATAATTATAAAAGGTGTACTTATATTGTTGTATGTGTTAATAAAAAGAAGATATTGATACATTGCAAGGAAAGTCACATATGACTTCAATGCTTGGCAATATTTACCATCTTAACACCTTAATCAAGAATCATTCACTACATGTAATATTAATGGGATACTATTTAACTATATATATATTACTACTCTTGGTTTGAAACAGTAAGAACTTAATTGTTAAAAGATCAGTTTTGTTATTTTTTGACTCACTCAGAAGAAGCATTACTAGAATTTATGTGCATTAAATATTTGTTGGGCCTTTTTGTGTGGTTTGATAGGAAATGAAGAAGAGTATAAGTATCACTTTTTCATCATTTGTTGCATTTCAAAATTGTAAATTATTTATTGTGTTGGAATTAATTGTGATGGGGAATATTTAACTTGTTAATCTTTTGGTGCAGTACATGATCTTATTCCATACTAGTGAACTTTTATAGATTATATATTTATAAAATGTTTCATAGTAATTCCCAACAATCTTTCAGATTGGTCATAATAATCTAGATGTTTGGACTTCAACATGGTGGTATGATGCATTTAATCAAGCAGCAAATCGAATAAAAGTTATAAATACTGAGGTAAAGATTTTTTTTTTTTAAATATTTTCTTATGGAATATTGTTTGTCAACTTTTAATGTAGTTTTTTTTATTCAAAATTGTTGAACTCTATTTATAAAAATTTATTAGAAAAGTTTCAAAAATTATATTTATTGGCTTTATTTGTAGAAAAAATAATTTTAAAACAAAATACGATTTTGTAATAGTTTTTATGTACTTTTTAAATTTAAATTTTAGTTTTACATTCTATATTTCATAGAAGTTAACTCATAAATTTTAAGTAATTTAAACTTATGTTAAAGGTGAATTACATCTTTTATCTTAGTCTCCTCTATTATTGCATTTTCCGCAATCATTTAATTTATAAACTTTAATAGTTTATAATTTAAAAGATTTAAAAAGGTTTCACTGTTTTAATTATATTAACATTGGTTACTTTATACTTAAATTATTATTGTATGTATATTTAAATTAAAATAAAAAATTACACACATTTGTGTATATATATATAATGCTCTCATTTTTGTTATTAGAAAGGCGTTCGGGTAAAGTCTGAAAAATCTTGCCAAGAGTCATCTGCATTACCATCAGCAAGCCGTATTAAGAAAACTTTTGTTAAAGTATGTATTGTGAACTTTTATAGAATTCTGTTTCATGGATATTTAATGCATTATTTTTTCCAGTTGTTTATGTATTTCATGTTTCCATTACTCCTGCTGTGGGATAGATCTGGAAAATACACTTTTAATTTCTAAATATGTATTTGGAGCAAAATATTTTTCTATAATCTAAGTTGTTGGATATTTAAAATATGATTTCATAGGAAAGTTATGAAATTCCTACTATATTACATCATTTGTTATATATTTTTGTCTTTCACTTTCTATTCTTTAAATTTTCTTTTTGTATGGATCAAGATATTTTTTCCTTAAATTAAAAATTAATTTAAGTCTCATTTTCTTTGAAAAATAAAGAGAAAGTATTTGAATTATGTACTATAGTATTTTGCAAACTTTTGTGCATTTTCTTTTACAAATCACAATTTAAATATTGATGAAACTTTGAATTTTCAGATCTTTGCTTATCTAAATGAAATTTTTTAATATATATATATTAGTTTTCAAATTTTAGACAGTGAAGTAATTGTATATTAAAATTTTTCTCTCTTAAGGTCTAGTAAATTTGGTTGCCTATAAAGCTGGTAAAAAGTGATATTTGCTTTTTCAAGAGGCTGTTCAGTGAATTCAAATTTTAAGATATTGTTAAGGCTCTATGTTCAAAGTGTGCATATATTTTAACTTGTAAGAATACGGATTTGTGAAATAGCTTAGCTCCTAACTTTTTATTGTAGTTTTTAACACTATTGTATGTGTATTATGAATTTCTTTACAACTTGAATGAATTTCTTTACAATTACATCATTTAAATAATTAGTTGACATAAATTGTATTTATATAAATTCAGCATGTTAAATTTGAGCTTAGATAAAGTGCTAATAGCTATAGAAATTATAAATAAGTTTTTAACTTTCTTTTCTTAAAATTTAATAGATTTCATCTTAACTATTTGTTTATTCTAGAGAATTGTTAGATTTTTGTTAAAAAGTTCAAATGGAAATAAATACAATTATTTACAATTAGATTAAAAAGTTATTACAACATCTTTGCTGTATTCACTTCCTTTTAGGATTGAGTTCTTTTGTTAAGAAAGATATAAAAAAAAACTTGTTTGGAAAAAAAAAAAAAAAAAAAAAAAAAAAAATTGAAGCAGAATTTTGCACAGTTGATAGATATTAATATTATTAAATAGAAGAAACTTGTATTTCAGGAAATTTTAATTTCTATTATTAATGTTATAATTATCTGTTTTTACACATTTTTACGTCCAAAATGTATTATCCTAATCTACATATACATGATTTTGAAACTTTTATACTTATATCTATCTATATTGTGTAATAAGTAATTAAATTACATCAATTTGTATTATTTTAATATAAATTTGTATACCTTTTCTTATATTTTAAAATAACTTTTTCCATTTATTTATTATTTGAAATGACAAAAATTTTTTTCAAAGATAATTAGCAGCATCTATTATCTTTAAGGAAAATTTTACCTTCAATGTCACTTAGAATTTTTAAAAATTTCTTATGTGTGATAGGTAAATCTTCAGAATCTGTTGTGTCAAAAGTTTGCTGTTTTTAATTGTATTGTATGTGCATAACTTATAACTTATGTTGCATAAATTTTATGAAATATTAGTTGCATTAAATTTATTATTGGTAAATGTTTATTGTGTAAAAATATTATAAAATTAACTTTATTTATTGTGGAATTTAAAATTAATTTAATAATAAAATACATTTTTTTTAAATTTTACAATTTTTATTTTAGGAAAAAAGTTTGGAAGAACAAGAACAAATTTCTGTCTTACCTGATTTAGAGTCCATTGCTTCTGAACCTTTAAGGTAGTGTTACAAAAAATACATTTCAGAAATGAACAATTTCTCCAATTATCAAATTCTTTTTTATATTAAAATTTTATAATGATAAAAGTAAAATATACATATTCCATTGCAATGGAAAAGATGATTTTGAGTTGGTATCACTTATGTGAAATGGAGGACCATATAGTATAAACAAAAGTGCATTGTAAATAAAAACAAAATTTATCTATTTAAAAATTTGTTTGTACACTTTTTAAAAAGATGAATTTTAATATTTGTGCTTGTTTAAATGATTTACATTATTTATTAACTATTTATGCTTACTGATGTGTACATGAAAATATTTTGTGTTTTATTAATATGAAACACAAAAAATTATGTTGTATGAATAATTTTGTTATGTAATGAAAAAATAATGTTATAAAGAATGTTAAAGAATAATAATAAAAAAATTTTAATTTAGAAAGAATTTTTAAAATTGGATTTGACAAACAAAACTCATTAATTTTTTACTTGTAGATGATTTTACTATTAATTTATTTATGACTTTTTCTTATAGTAAGAAGACCTGGAATTATGATTCATTGAAGAAGCCTAAGTAAGTTGAAATTACAAAATTATTCACTTAGAGTGGTTTTGTCTATAACTTTTAAAATTTGAAAGCAATTGCAATTAAAACTAATATTATATACATACAGCACTAAAAATAATAAACTTGTGAAACTTATAAAATAGCGTGTACATATTATTTTACATTTTATATTTAATGAAACTATTTTGTAAGATGGAGTTATTAAAAATATATGAAAAAATTTGGATTTAATTCAAGGAAATTAGTTATATTATTTTGTTAACTTCAGTTGACAAACTGTATGCAGATAGTAAAATGACATGAAAGTTTCATTAGATTGATATCTCTTATTTAATTGATCTTCTCTTATTGTGATACCTTTGAGAGGCAGTTATAAATCTATTTTCTGCTTTGCAAGCTTTTACTTTTTATCACATCACCAATTATATTATCATACCTTTTCAATATATTTGTCATGGACTCACTTAGGACTTCACAATAAAAAGTCCTGCCACTTTAAACAAGAGATGGGTGTCATATTTCTGCCTTCTACATGCCTATCTCTCAAAGAAGGTGTTTGGTAGTTTTATGGGTTTCCTTCCTTGAGTTATGCTGACATGGCCTGCCATTTAATCTCCCCCGCAGAAGACAATTATGCGGTGGACATTAAAATGTCTCACAACATGTTTACATCATTAGGCAATCCAAAATACAGTGTAATGTTTATTTGTTCTTTTAAACCTGTCACGTAATTTTTAATTCAAACACACATTTTTAAATATCTTAATTTTAATTTTTTGCAGATTTCTTATTTTAAATCTATTTTTTTGTTAATATAATTTTAATTTTCCTTAATTTTCTTTTTATCGCTTGTCAGTTGTGTTTTATTATAGCCAATTACTATTTGAAATTTGTTTCATGAAACTGACATGTTGCATTATTACTTGTTTTTGAACTATTACTTTGTAATTAATATTTAAAATATTACTTTGAAATATTACTCACTTTGAGTTATTTTTTAACGTTTGAAATAAATATGATTTCCACAATGCATCAAGTTTATGAATATTTTCTACTAATATATACTTATTCTAAAAGTAGCAAATTTATTTAAAACCTTTTATTGTTTAAAAATTCGAACTAAGAATGAAAATTCTTAGAAAGAGAAATTAATAAAAAATCTATGGCCTTATATAGCCTTGTTAAATGTCAAATAGGCATCTCGAGTTAATTTTATAGTGATATTATTATGTTATCATCTTCATGCAATTTTATGTCTTATAGTGAAATACTTGGAATTATTTTCATATTAAAGTAATGCCAAGTATTTATATATATATAAATTTTTTTTGGGATTTTCAAAACTTATTATATTTAGTTCATTGTATGTAACGTAGGATTTTCTTTAATTTATCATCCTGTATTAAATTTTGATTGTTTTTGTTTTACTTAATTTTCAAAAAGATGCAGTTATTGATTGATTTTCTGATTTGTATTTTTTACAGATCATCACGTAAAATGAAGCATATTAGAATAATGGAACAGGATGCTATTTATGAAAAAGAAATGAAGAAAAGAAAACGAAAACATAAAAAGTTAAAGAATAAGGATAGCTGATAATATGTATAAAGAATAAGTGTAATAAAAATTGTATACTTTTGAGTTTTTATGAATATTGTGATACTTAATTTTTATGTAAAGACAGAGTTTTTTTTTATTTTTTCCCATAAATGAGGGGTGATTTTTGACTATCAAATGAATTTAGTTATTTTACACATAATCCTAAAGTTAATTCAATGAAAGAATAATTTAAAAATATAAATCAACATTAGATTATAATATAGTTGATTCTTGCAAAATGGAATGCTTCTTTAAAATGAGTTTGTTATAGCTCAAAAATATTTTTCTATCTAAAAAAGGTATAATTCAATAAGAGACATTGCTTATTGCATATCACATAGCACACAATACTGGCCAAAATTATGATTATAAAAAAAAAATTTTTTTTTTAAATTTCTTGCCAACAAAACACAGTTGTACCTTTATTTTAATAAATAAATTTTGCAGCAGATATATTTGTGAGAATATAGAACAAAGTTAGCATGAAAAAGTAATTTCTAAGATTTATGTATGGATATTTCACATAATAAACACTTTTTTGTGCTCTTTTAATGCCTTGATATTTTCCTAATTTTTAATTTGCATCATACTTTATTTTACAAATTATTATTGAAATTCTAATTTATAAATAAAGCACATTTCTTATTGCACATGAAAATTGAGAATGTTTTCTATTGTTCTCACTGATGACATCTATTTCAAAAGTAAATATTTAAAAATTAATGTTAGAACTGAAAAAATTTAATATTGAAACTGTGTAGTTCACTTTTGGTAAAAGAAGTCTTTTTATTTACATTTATGTTTAAATTAAAAGATTTTTGTAAAGCACTTGAATGTCTTGTTTCAAATATGCAAGAAAATGTTGAAAGAAATATTAGCTTGGGGAAAAAGTAATCCATTATTTTATCGGTAGATGTCTGTAGTGATCGATATCTCGTGAGGTATTTATCAAACAATTACAGATTTATGTTCGTTGGGAAGGTGACATTTGACACTAAAATATTCTTTTGCGGTTTTTTGTTTGATTGATTTAGCTATGAGTACAAAGTTTTAAAAATGGAAGACAACAAACAGAAAATAAGATACATTTCAGGTTTTCTTTCATAATGGCAAAATTGCTATCAAGGTGGCTAAAATTATGAAAGGTGTTTATTGTCCTATATAAGATTGTAACAACCAGTTACATACAAGTTTGGTTTCGTCGATTCTGTTCGGGTATTTTTGATGTTGATACACCTCACATGGATACAGCATCGTCGAGAATGTCTATAAAATATAAAAAATTATCGAAGTTGACCATCTGGTAGCAATTATAGCTTTGTGCAAGACTTAAAAATGTACATGAAAACTGTTTGAAACCTTTTTATAAAGCGAATCTGAAAGAAGTTACGTAAAGTTTACGTAAAAATTATGGATTTCTTTTTCCCCAACCTAATATAAAATTTTATTAATTGCGAATAAAGAGCATATTTTATTAATTAACTTAATGCAAATTTGTTAGAAAATAATTATTTACATTTATAAATGATAATTGGTTATACATTTCCCTTACTGAAGTGTTCTCAAAATGAAATGATAATTTGTCTATTAAGTACTATAGTCTAAAAGTTTATATATTTGAAAAATATTCTGATTGAAACATAAACCAGTTTTTACTCTTTCTTTTCTGTAAATTTTTATCATAGAAATAGATATAAGCAGTTATTCATTTATTATTTTTTTTTTTTTATCACATCTACTTTTTAAATATTTGTGAATTAGTTTTATAGAAATCCTAAATAATTATCCTTTTATGTTTTTCGAACTATTTGTATATTTCGAAATAAAGTAATTCAAGACATAAAATTAAAACCTTAAACATGAGAATAACACAACAATAGAAGAGTTTTATAAACCTTCTGTGGCTACATTAACTTACCATTAAAAAAGATTTAATGAAAGGTGTTTTTTGTTGAAAAATTTTGAGAAAGCTGAAGTTTAAGTACTATAATTTGTTTGCAGTTTTCCTTTCTACTTAATGATTTCAACTTAAAAGCTTAGATTTTAGCTTTTTATTATTAGATTTATAGCTTTTTATTAGTAGGTGTATCAAGTCTGGTATTAAAAAGAAAATTACATTGATTTTGCAATTTATTTGCATATATTTAATTAAGGCTTATTAGTCAAATATTCTTCATGATTGTTTGAATGTACTGATATATTGTGCATTAAATTTTACATAATGTATCAGTATAATCAATTTTTATGGAAAGTTTGTTACTTTTAACCTCCTTTTTATATTATTTTTTAGTGTCTCTGTTTTTAAAATAGAAATTTCTTTTTAAATTTTGAAAATTTAAAATTAAATATTAAATGTACCATACTTAAATTGTACAATTAGTTACTGTGCAATATTAATTAAGGAAATTGAATTGTATTTTTGCATCCTGATGTACAGAGTTATGATAAAAATATTTTCTAAATTTTATTCTTTACATTGTTAATTATAATTTTTATTGAAAAAAATCATTAGCATAATGGTTATATGAGCTTGATAATTATGTAATGAAATTTCTTTTACTACCATTCAGACTCTTCTCAGAAATGGGCATTTTTAAGGTAGATTAAATCAGCTTAAGAAATCTCTATTAAAAAATTCTTTAAAAGATAACTTAATTGAAAAATGTAAGTAGTAGTTAATTTCTAGAAAGTGATGTATTAATTCCTTATATGCGAGAAATATATCATTCAAATATTTAGAAATTAGGTAAAAATATTTCAAACTAGGATCTATATTTTAATAAAAAAAAATTTAATGAAAATATTTGTTAAAATGATTTACAAGGAAAAATTCATTTGTCATGCATATGAATTATATTAAAGTCTTAAAAGAGTAACTATTTTAAAATTGTTGTATCACTCGCAAAAAATAAATTTTGTAGTGTCTTTTTTATGCTGCATCTTATAATTAGTTTTTTTCATGCAAGCGTTTTCCTAATGGTCACAACATTGCGTTCTTTCTAAACAAAGTATTCTCTTCAATGCAATTATATTATTACAGTGGTTATCCGCTTGTATCTGTTATTAAAGATAACTCTCACATTCTATTTTGAATTATGAAGCGTAATACATTTCCAATTTCAAATCAATTTACAATTTTTTATTATTAAATATTATAAAAGATTTTCTATATATAATTCTTTGATAAATATAAAATTTTTGACAATATTACCTATTAAAGCATCTAAATCTCATGTTACATCTTTTTAGTAAAAAAGAATATTATTTTTTCTTTTTGAAATAATTTTAATTATTAAAATATTAAATTAAGTAAGTAAAAAAGGAGGGAAAATAATTTTGAAATTGATGTAATTGTAAATTATAATCGAATACAATAAATTAATCCACTATGTTGAAAAATATAAATTAGAAATGTTTTTCATTAAAATTTATTCCTTTACACTTAATGAATATTTGACTCTTAACTTTAATCAGCAATTATTTCGTTCGTGTGGCTAATTTTAAAAACTTGATTTTTTAAAGAGTAAGTAATGGAGTTTGACAATTGTGTTAGCTATGAAGACAGTTATTTAAAATGGTTTTCGTTTTATGAAAATACGAAGTTATTCAAACCTTTTTCTGTGAAGCAGTGGAGGTTTATCAATTAAGAGATTATCTATTAGAATATTTTTAATACTTAATATTTTTATCTGAATTTTTGGAGAATTTTGTTAAATTTTTTGTTGCTTATATTAAACGAATTGATACTAAAAAAATTCAAAAGATATGTAAGTAACGCTAAACTAAATCATATTTTTAACCAACGAAATGAGTACCTGTGGTGTAGTGGTTATCACATCCGCCTAACACGCGGAAGGTCCCAGGTTCGAGCCCTGGCAGGTACAGATTATTTTTTGTTTTTAATGTGTACTTGTTTTATATATTACAATACATATTTATCTTAGACATATACTGAAACGCAATAATACTCTTTTTTGGCATGTATAATTGTTTTTATCGCTAATAACTAAATGAAATCTGGAATCACTCTTCGCTTTTTTTTAATCTTACATGCTATCAAAGTGATTTTAGCTATTGTTTAAGTAATATTTAACATAATATAAAATTTAACATTTTCAAAAAATTACACGTATAAGAAGAAAAAAAAAATACTTAGCATTCCAAAATTGATTAAAAAAATGCTATTTATTATTTTTTTTATATTTAAGATTAATATATTTATAAACATAAAAATTTCATTTTTATTTATAGATATGTTAATATTGTTTTTAAATATTTATTTCTATGCTTGAAATGCTCAAGAGTGATAAATTACAGGCTTGTTTAATGCGCATGTTATTATATAAAAGCAGAAAAATTACGTGTATTTATTATTAAATATTTGAAAAATATTGAATAATATCATTTAATAAACATTTTTTTAAACTTTAAAAAAGTTTGCTGAAAATTAAAATTTTTATTAAATTTTTATAGGAAAATTACGAAATATGAAACCTGAATAATATTCTAAGTTGAAGTTTGATTTTTTTAATTTTTCAACATGCAACATGGGTAATTCCTCAGTTACAATTCCTAGATGGCGCTGTTTATAGCTGAACATTCTATGAATTATTTCTTTCATTTTTAGGTAGAATTGAAAGCTTCTTATTGTACAGTGGCGCTATCTAGTTAACTTTTTTATAATTTTATAACAGAATTTGTGATTAAAATGTTTCTTTAATGTACTAAAAACTTTACTTGTAATTGAAAACTATTTTTTATTTATTTTTAATATTTTCATTTAAAAATTAGTTTTTTTGCATATAATACAGAGAAAGGATAGAAAATCTGTTCAATAAATGTGGTTTTTTAAAATATGATAATCAGTGGTTTTGTGGTAATTTAAAATATGATTATTAACCTTTCATATTTTAATACGGATCTTTTATAAATTTAGTAAAAAAATTAAAAAACTTAAATTTTTCAAAAATTTTAAAATAAATTTAATATGTTTATTGTTAAATTATTAATAGCAGATTAATTTTTTTCCTCTATTAATATAGTATAATTTTATTTCTATTAAAAATAAAAAGTATTTCTATTATTTATTCAAATGGGAAAAATATGCCTGTTTGAATTTATTTAAATATTCAAGATTTGTTGAATTTCATATTTCTTATTTTATTACAGGCCATTATTTATTTTCTCTTCATAATATTTTAATGAAGTCTATATATTTGTGATCGTTTCAAAATAAGCTAAATTTATTCAAGTCTTTTTGTGTCGCTATTAATGATATACTTCTTTTAATGTATTTATAGGCATATATTTGTGTATTTACTTTACAAATTATTTTATTGTGTAGGTAATATATCTGGCGAAACCACTATATACTTGGAAATGCAGGAGCTTGATCAATTGTAGAATCTACTGTACTAGTCAAAGAACGTGGTATATACAGGGTGAGTACATGTTAAATATTCGTATAACCTTTTATGAATGTGATGAAGAAAGGTGAGTACCAGCTCAAGTATTAAGCGGTACTCGCCTTTCCTCATCATATCATTTCAGTAGCTCTTTAAAATGATGATACATTTGATATTTAACCTTTTAACTAATTTGGCATTGCATAATAGACAGCATAACTAATGAAGGCTCCTTGATGGCATTTTAAATTTCTATTTGTATTATTGTTTTCGAGGAGGCCTTCATAGATAATGAACTATTTTTACGCGTCACAAGAGAGGAAATCCGGTAAACTTCGAAGCACGCACCTTAACAAACATGCATGTGGAAACCAGAAATGCAATGTTTATATTTTCTGTTATCAAAAATAGCTGGAATTGAACCCAAAACCTTTCATCTCAAAAAGTCTGCTATGACAATGGCTTACCGTAAATGTTAATCAATTGATGAAATCTGGGAATGCAGTTCGTTTGAATGTATTCATATATATACTTGAATGACAAGCATAATTTTTCTTTTTTTTTTTTAATGAATCGAATGAAGAGTCAAATGATCAACGCTCTGGTTCATGTTTGTCGGTTCGAGTCCGCCCTTAGGTGTGCATGTTTATAAGGCTTTAGAATCCCTTTTGTCAGGGCCGGCGCTAGGGGTGGGCAAGCAGGGCCCTAGCCCGGGGCGGCAACCTTAGGGGGCGGCAAATTGGCCCTAAAATTAAATTTTTCAAACTTTTAAACATTTTCTCTTTCTAAAATAATTGAGTTTTGACCCATGATATACTAAACTTTTTTGTTTAAAATGAATCATATTTTTATGCATTAAGATATTTGGAATAAAACCCCTAACGACCTTTATGTATACAGGGTGTTTTTTAAACATACAGCAAAAATTTGTTTCGAAGATACAGGGCGAACAAAATTTTTGACATTATAACAACATTTTATTACCAAAAATTACAGGTAAAGTTTTTTAATCTACAAGAACTGTTGAAAATAATGACCTCCAGATAGAATAAGAATGCAAGAAATTTAATGATTTTAAAAATTATAAAAATGGATTTGATGAAAACTATGTTCGCCCTGTATTTTTGAAACAAAGTGAGTTCACAAAAATTATCAAAAGGATATTCTTAGAACAGTCGAGGGAACAAACCCTTGAATTTTTGGCGTATGTTTAATAAACACCCTATATATATATTAATAATGTATGAACTTTTAACTATTTGAAATGTCAAAATATTTGAAATGCAAGAAAACTCACAAGCATAAGAAATTCCCACTTAAAAGTTGCTTAAAACTTAAAGAAATAGTTTTTTTATAATTTAATCAAAGGGACACAATAATGGAATTTTTAACCGTGTGTCTTAATTTGTCGAAATATGTATCAAAACGTCAACATTGCTGATGATTGCAATTTTTTTACTGGTTTATTTTACCATTAATCGTGGAAAGGGTTTAGGTTATCTCTTTTAATTTCTGTTATAAATGGGCGGCATTTTACCTCTTTGCCCGAGGCGGTGAAGCTGCTAGCGCCGGCCCTGCTTTTGTAATTTATGTAAAAAGTGACAGAAAATATATTTCTCAAATATATACCATGTTAAATTGCTGAACGCAGATTTCCTAAACGCATTAAAAATAGAGGAGGTAAAAACTGGTGAAGAATAGTTAAAAATTGCGTTAGTAACAAAAAAAAAAAGAGAAAGAATTATATTTATTTTATTGCATGTTATATTTATAATAATAACCCTCCAGAAAAGCATCAAATAATAATTCGTGTTTTTATTAAATTGTTTTATTACAAGCGATACTATGAAAATCTGTTTCTGCCGAAGAATATATTTCTCTAATCTCTTCTTTTAAGACATAAAAACGGAATACTTTTTTCCTGAAAATCAAATGAACCGATTAGAAGATTAATTTATAAGTACATTAGTATAGAGAAAACTATTTCCCGGTGAGGAAATACGTCGGTAACGAGTTCGATACCTGACTCTAATGAATACCATCGTGTTAAGATGGCTTTTATACATTAATCTGTATTAAGATCCAATGTTTTCTCAGTTGGTGTGATGTGACATGGAGACGTGTGAGTCATGGTCAAGTAATCTATTTGATTACTTGACCGTTGCTCACAGAGAAGAGAAGGTGTATAGAATCGATAGGTACAGGCAATTGAAACATTTGACAATAATTTAAATTATATTGGTGTAAAAGAAATTATACGTTCACTTTTCACTATTCAGGAAGTTCTTTTTTAAAATTTGAAACTAATCAGTACATAGTGAAAAATAATGAAAATAAAAAACTACGCACATATTTTTAATAAAGCTCTTAATTCTTTACTTTTTCTCTCACACACACATTTATATTTGTAAAACGTTCTCAACATTTGACTAAAATGCATACGAATATAAAATTACTATTCATTAATTTTATGTGTTATGTAAAATTTTGTTTTATAAAATTGAGTAAACTTTTAAACCTGTTCTTCGTAATTTATGAGTGAAAAGTGAAATTGCATTACAAGCTACTGTCCATCATATTCTGATGGTGAAAGACGTTTTCTGGAGTTTGAAAAATAGCAATTTCGATAATCTCGTCATAAGAGGACCTATATACGTTGTTCTTTGTATGAAGTCAAAATGTAGGGGCCTACTCAGGTATCGATTTCAAAACGTATCATCGATTTCAAACGTTCATCGTATTTCAAACGATTGATAGTGTTGACTAATTTCGGTTGAATGAAATGGTTGTCCGAAACGTATTCCAACAACCTCTAAACTACCTGTACCATTTTCTTTACTGTGGTAAGCACTATTTTCTTCTTCAGTTTGGTATTTGATTAATTTGACCCCAATTTTAAGTGATAGATTTAAAGTATTCCATACTTTTGAAAATTGATTTTGTTTAGAAAAACTGGAATTGTAATTTGCAAGTATCGAATAACATTTTTTTTTGCACGTTTCTAATTCAGTGATCCGTTAAACAAATGCAAATCAATTCACCAAGTTTGGAATTCAAAATTGTTGAAATTTAACAAAATTGCAATTTTTGTAAACCCTCACAGAATATTTTTTTCTCAATTAATACGCAAAAATTTGTTATTTCTGGATTGTTAATGATGGTTTTTACTTAATATCAACTCTTATTTGTTTCTGTCATTTATTTTTTGCTTGCTATAGAATTCAATATTTAAGAATTGTTAAAGTTTGCACTACTAGAGGATTTCTTGGTAAAAATTTATGGTCAACCTTGGCGACGTTTTCAAAAAGTCGCCAAAAATCTCGCCATTTTGCACAAGCGAGGTCTAAAAATAAACAGAATATTGAAAAATATTGCATGATTAGTAGGGATCCCTCATCTGTAATTGGTCAGAATTGGTTGGGTTGCCAGAAAATGTTATTTATCGCCAAATGTGGAAAAATCACGCCAAGGGTGACCGTACATTATATCTCAGCCGATTTATTATGAATAAAAATTAATATTTTTATTTCTTGCTTGATGAATTGAGGAACATGTTTTCGCTATTGGCCTCCCCTTGAAACGGAAAAGTGAGTTCCAAAGATAGATGCGGATTTATTCTATTTATTTGATGACGATAAGTAACTATGTTGTTTAAGTTTCACTATTTCCTTGCATAACGATTTCTATATTGTGTTTCTGAAAACCAATGCTGGCTGCTAGATACAACAATTTCTACGTAGTTTTAAATCATATTTAAGAGAATTGTTTAATATCCGATCAGGCACGCCATCTCAATACTTCCGCATCAATGGAGGAACATCAGACATTAATTAAGAATATTTAATGTGCCTAGGTATTCTCAACACATGTGTATTTGAGTAAGTCAAATATCTAACTCGTTTACTTCCGGATAAGAAATAAATATCTTCCTCGACCATCATTGCCTCATTGAGGAATACAAAGTGTTCCGCAAAGTGAATATCTCGATTAAAACCGAATTCAAAAGATGCGTTTTTGTTACTCAATAAGTTATTATGCATAAAAAGAATAAAAGTATTAATATATTCACTTTTTAATGAATATAAAAAAAAGAAAATCCTATCAAACTAAATGAAGTAGATTGACAAAGCATAAATAAAAATATATAGAGTGACAAATAAAAACAGATAAAAAATAAAATGGCGCTCCGGAAGTTCGCCAAGGAGTAATTGGCAAACTGAAAAGACGCGGGCAGATAAAAGTGAAATAGATCTCCAGCTGTCAATATTTCTCTTTGGTAGCCTCGATTTGATTTATCTGTATTTCTTTTGTTGATTTATTTGTTATGATTTTGGCTGCTCATTACGCCGGCTCGCGCTGAAAGGAAGTCAGGTGATTATGTGAAAGTTTTATCCTCGCACCCAGAAGGTTTTTTTCTTCCATCTGACAGTGGGATTAATGGATTTCATTTAAATGTATCATTAAAAAGGTGCTGCCAACTTGCGATATGAAATTTTTACATTTACGCAAATTTGAAACATTCAATTCCTAAGTGATTTTTGGTCAGCTATGGAGGCTTTTCACTATATGTTTTCATTATATATATTCTAAACAATAATCAGCAATGATTATTTAATTTTTCATTTGTAGAGAAAGAGTGGGATTGATTGATGATATTTTTGGGGTTCAAATAAGTATTGATATTGATTATTTAATTTTTAAATTTGTGAGGAGAACAAAAGATTGATGAGCCATTTTTTTAATCATATTCAAATTATTAACGGCTATTTATTTTTTAAAATTTGTAAAGAGTTTTACAATGATACTTTTCTTGGGAAATCTTTAAATGATCATCAATAATGGTTATTTAAAATTGTGAAGCGAGAGATAATGATAGTATTTTTAGTTATGCTCAAATACTCAGTAGTGATTATATAACAATCAGAAGTGATCAGTTGTGATATCAGTAATATAGTGATTATTTAAAAAGATATCAGTAGTGATTATTTGAGTTTTAGATTTGTGAAGACAGAAAAAGAGGGAGAAATAGAAATGGAGAGAGATTGATAATGAGAGAAATTGTTTTCAGATGCGTTCAAATAAGTATCGATAACAATTGCTATAGTTTTTAATTAATCAAAAGAAAGATAAAAAAGGGAGAAATATTGAGATATTGTTTAGGCAGTATTTATAAATGAAAACCAGTAATGTTTATTTAATTTTTAAATATTTATGAAGAGAAAGAAAGATATTGATAACGGCAAGTTTTCGAAGTATGTTCAAATGTTTTATCGGCAAAATGGTTATTTAAATTTTAAATTTACGAATAAAGAAAGAGTATTTGAATGAGTCAAATATTGATCGTGATAATCTTTTAATATAAGTATTAGTTAATAATAAATTTTTCCAAATAATTATAGGTATTTTTCAAAAGAAAGAGTAATTGATAATGCTAAAACTTTGACGTGTTAAAGTAAATGCCAGTAGTTATTATTTAATTTTTAAATTTGTTAAAAAGAAAAGAAGGTTGTTAATAAAAATTTTCTTTTTAATGAAGAATTTAACTGTAACTGCTTCATAAAAAGTTCTATTTCTTATTGAAATACAATTTTATTTTGATTTAAGTATTCAATATATTTTCAATGCTCAAATTCACGAGTATTTTTTAATGTTTCTTCCAGCAGTGGAAAAATGCAGTACAATTATGTTATTTTTCTAGAATACTTTTCTAGAGAAGTCTTAGTCTGTATCGGGATATAAGAATAACAGTATAATGCAGGTTTAGAATATTTTTTTAAATGTCATTGTCTAAGAGTAATACATGTAAATCGGATTGGATGTAATATTATCTTTCTGGTGGGATTTCATTGACGACAATTGAAATTTCACCAAACTTATGTAATGGTACGTAACAAATTTCTATTTATTATTTTTTTAAAATATTATAAACAGCTAAATAGACAAATTGATGATATAAAAATGAAAAATAAAAATTCTAAGATGGTATGAAAATCAAATTTAGTTGACTGTGAAAAAGAAAACAAGCAAATATAAATTAAAATGTTAAGCAGTAAATCTTTTATTAATAAAAATGCACGTTCCTATTTATTATATTGTCAAATCAGAATTTAATTTAATATTAGCATTTATAATCAGAAGAAGCAGAAGCATATAAGACATAATTGGGGAAAAAATATAGAAATCAAGAAGAAAAGGAATAAATGAAAACAATGACAACTCAAATGAAAAATATGAATTTATAGTCACTATAAAATCGTTTGAATTACTTCTAGAAGAATTAAAATAAAAAGGGAATTGGTTAAATAAAATGTTCCAAATTAGGTAAAACTATATTTTAGGGTGCCCTTTGGCGAACTTGGTGATTTTTCTGGCACTATTCCTGTTCGCTCCGATTACAGAGCAAACAGGTAACCAATCAGAGCCTTGACTGTATCTAAACCAATCAGAGCACGAGTCTGTTTTGTCCAGCTTGGCGATCAATCGCGATCACAACTTGGCGAGAATCAAAGGGGCAGTCTAAAGTATAGTCTAACTCGAAATTATTATGATAATGAAAATACTAGAGTTGCCAAAATAAAACATATAATATGAGGTTCTGAATCATTCTACAGCAGATAGAAATCCAAATTTCCAGTTATTGAAAACATTCTCAAAAATGAGCCCAAAACGAAATCGTACCAATAGAATTATTTGAGATCAACGCCAACTAAAGTTTCAAAATTAGAAGCATTTGAAATGAAGGAAAATTAAATTATAAGTAAGGTAGAATGATTGGCAAAATGCATGATTGGTATCTAATGTAATTAAGCTTAGTTTACTATTTGGAGTAATGCAGTGCTCATTATTTATGAGTGAGGAATTAGGAAGTCAGAGGTTGAATCACGATTCACGGAATCAAAAGATATCAAAGTTAGAAGAAACTACTGGCCACCAATGAATCTTAAGGCCCTAAGCGAGATCCAAGTAGTTAGAGGTTAGTGTAATTCATAAAATTGTTTTAACATATAAATGCACATTAAATTGATAACATTGCTTTAACATATAAATGCA
>JAPDSC010120568.1:12734-35249 GCA_026290005.1 Latrodectus geometricus | reverse complement strand
TTGATAAAGTCACGATGTGACAGATATCTGATTGGATAGTTTTCTCATAAGATGTGTATAATAAGCTTTTCACTTTATAATTTCCTTGCCAACGTTACATTGTCTTTTTTATTTTATCAAACAATGCCCGATCTACCACCTGATTACTTATTCAATAAACGTTCTATTGTGAATTGATTAAACTTGGAAATCTAGTTCTTTTCTTCCAAACCTAATTAATTAGATTTAGCCTATCCGGAAAAAAATGCATTTATTTTAGTGATGGGGAAAGTTATCGAGGTTTTCCTTAAATAAAAAAAAGAAGTTTGATGTCACTTTTTAAATGAATGTAGGTAACTCTTTCTATGTTCAGTCAGATGTTTATGAATGACTGGCTTTTAAGGCTTTAATTTTAAAATTTTTACTTACGATATAATGGTGTCACAAGATGTAATACTTATGAATAGAAAAATAATCTCTCTTATCTATTAATATTCAATTTGTGGACATAAACAAGAAACATATAATCTGTAATAAAATTTGCTCCACATATTTTCTTTATTCTATTTTCTCTATTAATTTTTTCTTAGAGAAGTATCCTCGCTTTTTTAAGATTATCGAGAGCCTTCGGTAATAGAGATTTAATAGAACATAATCTTTGATTTATCTTCATAAAAAGAAATTTGAGGATTAAGATTTAGCCATCTTAGAGGTCTAAATCATCTTTACCATAATTTAATTGTATATATTTATCATACTTCAAAATAACGATGAGAAAATTTCTTAATTAAGTAATAAAGATATAGATATCTTGTATATTAACTCTGAAATGTGTCACTGTAGAAACGCCAAAAATATGCAAATAGCAGCGACAAAAATTGTTTAGTTATTTTTCTAAACTTTCTGAGTTATTACATTTTATGTAATAATTCTGAAAATCTAAATTTTTAGAGCTTCCAGCAATAATTATCTTAGTGGAAACAAAATTCATTGTATTTCTGTAAAAAAAATTAAGAGCATAAGATCTGGAGATCTTTGCTACTAAGCAAATAATGGTATATCATCCTTATTGTATTATCAATCCAGCACTGTGGAACTTCATTGTTTAAAAAACCACAATATAAGTAATTTTAGTATTAAGGCTGAAATTTGTCGTGGTTAGAAAAATTCTTAACATCAAACATTGTTACTAACTTTTGGGTTCAATCGCAATTGATGAGATGTACAAAGTAAAATGGATGTTTTGTGTTCTATTTTCTACATTACACGTTTGTCGTGGTGAATGCTAAGGCGATTTCCGGCTTTCGTCCTTTAGAGAATATGAATGGACCCTAAAATCCTTCCTAAAAGCAATAAATAAGACATAGTGAAATTGAAAAGATTAACAACAGTCTTAGGCTGTTAGGCAATCCACTATGTGGTGTTAAATTCTGCAAGCACGAAAAACATTGAGTAAAATCCTAGGAGAGCCTACCTCTTTGGTGACAAACTGAAAAAAAAGGTAAGTGCCAAGTGAGAACAAATTGGTGAAATAAGAATACCAGAAATAGTTAGGTTTGTCATATCTAGTGTATCAAAGTAGAATTACCAAGATTGGCGAAATTTATCGCCAACCAAAATAATTCGCGCCAAGGGTGTAGGTTCTACTAGAATCCAACCAAGCATTGTTTTAAGAAAATTTATAGAAAAAATCTAAGAATTTTATTTGTTCTAGATGAAAATTTCCAAAGAAGAAGAAAATTTAAAATTACATGTTTTCTAATTTTAAGAAAATTATAAAAGTCTGCTATAATTTTTTTTTTGTAGACTTAATTTTGATTACCGAAAACAACCATTTCAGGTTTAATATGTAAATAAATGGTTTACTAAATTTATAGATAAAAAGTAATTGATATAGTAAAAATAGAAAAATAGCAGATTTAAAAATGTCGCTTTAGTATGATTGAAGGAAACTTAGTTTGGTTCATTTAATCAAAGAGTTTTGTCAGTTTTTTTTAAAATTAACCATACAAATTAATTAATTTAATTTGTATGGTTAATTTAAAAAAAATTCAAAATTTTCAGAGGAAGTTCTTAAAATTCTGGCAACGTCTTTATTTTGTTAGTCGTGTTACGTCAGTAGTTTGTATCGCATGAATATTAAAATAAATTTTTATTATGTTTTTTTTATCTTGAAAACTAAAAACTAAAATAAGAAAAACTTTTTTTTTTTTTTTTGAAACGGATAAAGCTTAGGACTCACTGTAACATAAGGATAATATCACGCATTTCAAAGTGGAAGCAACATATTTGATTCTATCCATCTTAATCGGTTCTAGCCATCCTGAAGTTAGAAAAAGGGTTAAAGTAAAAAAAGATAAAAGATGATTAAAAATATTAATAATTATTAATTAATATATTAGCAATTTTTTTATCATGCTATATGTAGTGATATTGGTGCTTCTTTTCAAATTACCATCAAAACTAAAAAAAAACCCGAAGAAAAATTAGAGCACGAGGAAAAATAAATTCTTTTCGTAGTATGATTTTAAATTTCAGCATCGTGGATTCACTGTAACGGTATAGGTGTGTGTGACTAAGTTACACCCACAGTCTAGAAATCTTACACTCACTTAATAGGGATGAATTTTACCATCAGTACAACAAAACTCAGAGGGTAACAGTGATAGACTCTGTGGATATTATCACCCAAGTCACTGTTGAAATTAAGAGAGGAATATTGCTCGTCTGCTTTTTGCACAGTCATCTACTGATATGAGAGCTTAGCAGTTCTTGGGTTTCTTTCCTTACGACATGCGAATACGATTCACATTCTATAAAATGTCTCTTCTAGAAAGGTGACAATACGTTTAGGATGTCAGAAAGCCACATAATAACAGCCTTAAGTATTTACAACGTCGTGCTAAATTATGGATTTATGTTTTTCGTACTCAGCGGTCAGAATTGATTATTTGGGCTAAAAAAATCCCAAGGATTTTTTTTTTTTTTTTTTTTTTTTTTTTTTTTTTAACCCAAACAAACGCGTGGAGATAAATTTAGTAGTTGGAACTTTCTTTGGACTGAGAATTTATGGACTCAATTTTAGCTGTTGTGAAAAAGTTGATCATAGGTATTATCCTTCTGATATTACATGTACACTGATCGGTATGGGTGCTTAGAGTTCTCTCAGAAGTTTAATGATACATTTTGAATGTTAATAGGATTCAAAGCAACTTTAAACCTTTGAGTCACACACTACGTGGTGTCATATTATGGTTATGCAAGCTCACTACTTGTATTGAAAGTCCTTGGCTATATTCCAGGCGCAGATGAACTTTGGGAGATAGATACATCTACATGCACATTTGTCCGTTTGAGTACTTGGGAATTTTTCCGATTTTGTTGTTGTTTCTGATGACACTTGGCAACACCAATCCCACCCGTCAGAGACTGGGCGAATGAAGTCAGAGAGAGAACGTCTTCCGTTTTCGAATAGAGTGCCCTCAAATGAAGGTGGAAGTACGACTTTTGGCTCATAGATGGCTGCACCTTCTGAATCTTCCAATTTAAAGATTGAAACCAGTGATGACCCAAAGCCTGACTCCAACCACCCCGAGAAGTATTCATTTGTAATGGGAACATGGAGGACATTGAGACCCGACATATTTTACGTGCCCCAGTCGCCATTAGTGAACACGACGGATCTTCGGCTAAGACGGGATTCAAACTCACCACCTTTTTGGTAACGAGAACGACTCCCTAACCAACCAGGCCACAGCGGCTACCTTCTGGTTTTAATTCCTTGTAACGGAAGAATAACACATTAATAACAACTAAGTTATAATTTTAAATGACAAACTACATACACTTCCAAATAATAAAGGAAATCACGACCTCAAATGCAACTGTCTATGAAAAATGTTTTTAGAAGATAATATCCAAATTTATGTTGTTGGTCTATATATTAAGCAGCATCAAAAGTAGCACAGTAATGTTCAACTTTTTCAGAAATACAAGAAAAACACAGTTATATCAGTCACAAGAAAAACTACATAAAAAATGAGAGCCACTGTTTGGAATAACTTGAACTTTAGAAAATATTATTTTTTCCTGTTAAAAATATATAAATCACTCCGAAATGGTAAGATCAAAGTTTCAAAAATTATTGAGAAAATAAATCATTCAAACTCAGCACCATCATTGCAATAGTTAAGAAAAAACTTACTAAGTCAAGATTTCTAATGTTGTTTACGATTTTAAGGACCTCCCGGTGTCTTGTGTGACATAAAATAGAAGCCAAAAAAGAAAAACACAACGAATCGCATCTTCTTAAGTGTGTGGAAGCATTAAAATTAATTTTTAATTGCCCACTCAATGCTGGAGATTAAATTTGTGATTTACGACGGAAGAAAGGAAATTGAATACCAGAATCCATTGGCAGTGGGTACCCCCTACTGAGAATTGTTAACCCTACCTCCGCCCAATTCATCACCGCGGAAACAAAATACGCTTTGTGCTTTAATTCGGATCGACTAGCGATGTTAGGAGGCTACAAAAGGATTCTTCTCTGTTGTATC
Organism: Latrodectus geometricus; assembly: GCA_026290005.1. Lineage (NCBI taxonomy): Eukaryota > Metazoa > Arthropoda > Arachnida > Araneae > Theridiidae > Latrodectus > Latrodectus geometricus. The sequence continues at coordinate 30,714 of JAPDSC010120568.1, read as the reverse complement.
AATGGGAATAAACCGACTGTAGCAGCGCCGCAGGAGGCAAAAGAAAGAATTGGTTAGCATTTTTCACCGGCTTATTAAATTTTAATAATTGCGGAGCACGTGTCTGTGCAATAAATGTTTTTTTTTCTTTCTGGAAATTTTTTTTTCTTTTTCTTATTTTCTTTTTTATCTGACTTTGAGAGGAATGATAATTGTTTCTCAACTGTGAGATTGATTTCCAATCAGCAAGACGTAATGACAAATATTTATAATTTCGTTGTTTTATTGTGACACGTTTCTCGATGGCTATTTTTATTGAAAGTTAATCGTTTTTAGATTTGTCACAATCAAGTAACGAAGCTAACACATGATATTGAATCTCTTCTCATAAATTTCCTACCATATTGGTGAATAGAAAAACATAAAATCTTGTTTCAGTTCCTCAGCCATGTTGCCGTTTAGCGTAGCTCTCCTTTTCTAAAGGTTAGATACTTGATCCAGATCAAAAATGTGTTACAAAAGATTTAAGGAAAGTTAAAATATTCAAAAGGTCCAATATATCTACACTGGTATGACATGGCAAAGAGAATAGGATTCCAAGTAAAGTGTTGCTCTCAATATTTCAGCATGATTCAAAATGACGAGGTGGTTAGCTGCAATTCACGCCTTTAGACGGTAGGATTAAGCTAGATGAATCGAATCACAATAGCCCAACTTTCAATACACCAGTATAGGCTCAACCCTTGGAGTCAAGTATCGAACCAACTATTGAATTCAAAATTTTCTCACCAGATAATCACAACCACGCAAATAATTTGATGTATTCTTTTACATAAATAAATTGTGTAGTTTATTTTTACTGTGTGCTGATTTCCCATTTGTTTCTAATCACTTGAACTGTTGTGGTTAACAGTTCGAAATTTTGAATCAAAATCAAGTGACCTAGTCATCTTCCTCTTCTGTTTCCATAAACAGCAGCAGAGAGACATTAGGCCCAACGGCAATTTAACATGCATAGGTCTTCTCAGTTTAACTGTCGAGTCAGATTCGGATATGAGAGAAACACCTTACCTCACCAATCTCTTATTGCCCAATATTACAATGTAAATTCTAAATTAAAAAAAAGGAATAACTCATGATTGATAAAAAAGCTCTGAAATATTTCACAAATGTTTTAAAAAATCACATATTTATATCAGAACACCTCTGTTTATTTATTATAACAATACAAAGGTGCGCTTTTTGTTCAAATGCTGTAGGACATTCAAACATCTATAGCGTCTTTGGCTTCTAGAAAGAGTTTTCACTGTTAGTATGCCGTATTCACGTGTCACCTGGAGAAGGGGGAAAAACATGGAAAACACCACAAGAACCGACACAGACAAATGTGGTTGCCTCATCATACTTTTCTGCACTTAGAAAAAAAATTGGACAGAGAATTAAGCTAACTTGTTAGGTGTAAACAATCGGGTGGGAATTTTTTATAATTTAGAAGCAGGAACAAGCAGACAACCCCAAAACATCTGACCAGTCTCGGCCAGAGATATTATTTCACTTGGAGAACATTGTGACCACGACATTTAAACGTTCTCCAGACGGCAAATATGAACACGATTCATCTTCCGTTATTCAATGATGAGGCCTCTCTCAAACTGGCTTACTGTGCGAAATGTCTTTTCACGTCTCCCTACCATTCTTCGCTTACTAAAGTCTTCCTACCGTCGAAATGTGATTTTCACGTTTCTGAATCTTCCACTTTGCTCCGGTTCATATAGGGCCTACTTCCAGATTGCAGAGCTATTCCTGGGTGTGGGTTATGCACATTGACACTAAACTTGGATCATTTGCATACCGGATCTCATTGTGCTTATCTACAACGTTTCGCGTTGGTACCTTTCTTCCTTCTTTGTGTGCTATTTTCAATGTTCCTGATTGTGTTTTGGCCGCTTTAAAACGAAAGAAAAGTTAAATTTGGAATTGCACAATTAGCAATTAACTAATTTAAAAACAGTACTCTAAGAAAAGAAAGTAAGGATGTTCATTAGAAAAGACATCACATATTGCTACATGATAATACAAGGCATTATGCTTTTTGGGGACTTGTCAGAAACTCTCAGAGTTAGGCAGGGTAATTCTGCTGCCATCATATTCTCCATCATACTCTCCAAATCTGATATATCCTGATTATGAATTACCCTCATAAAATTTTTTGCGGGACAAAAAATTCAGAAATGAAGAAAAAATTATTTATTTAATTTTTTGGCTGCAGATATAAAGCCTTTCTTTAAAAAAATTGTGATCATGCTGGAAAGAAGTCATAGACAATTGAATAAAGTAATGAAGACAGTTACTTTATTCAATTACGTATTTTTAAGGCATGAAAAGTTTATTATGCAGTATTATTCTAACAACAGACAGAAATGTCCTATAGACCTATAATCTTATTTACTTTTTGTAAATTCTACGAAGATCTAAATTTTAGAAAATTTGTTTTGCATTGGAGTTATAAATTATATAACACTTTATTTATAAGGAAATTCATACAAAAACTACTTGGGTCAAGTCTTAGACTATAATTATGAGTTGGTATTTGATTGGTTAGTGCTGTAGCCTCAACAATTCATGGACTTAGATGTTTCCAGTGATTCGGAATCCACTTGAAAATGTTATTTTTGTTTTAATTAATTCTTGTGTACGAGAAAGTGAAGATACAGTGACAAACCAAAACACAGACACTAAAAGGAGAATCATTATTCAGACAAGAAATTGTTTTCCTTGCTATTCGAACAGCATCATTTAATAAAGGAAAGCTAAGAAATAAGACGTCGTAAAAGTAAAGAGTAAGCAATTTGTTCATTTTTCAAAAGAACATTGCATGATCATAAATTATGTTTGAGCCAAAATTGTAAATAAATTATTAATAATGGTAATTTAATTCTTAACTTGAATTAAATTGTGAAATTTAAATTTGTCATTAGTGAAAAACCATTAGATTTGATTGTTATGTTGAACAGACGAAATATTCATTTCTTAATGACTCCCATTGAATGAATAAGATCATGTATGCAAAGTATAATGGATATGGAAAATATCTTTCACCCCTTTACGGTAAGTGACCCTTTCTCGAGCAGGGAACAACTAAGTTCTCTGAACCTTGTTGGTTTTTCCCTTGATTAGCATAAATGTGTGGATTTCCCTCTCAGAATTCCATTAGGACAATAGTTCGCTTTGAAGCGCGTATCAGAATTACTCTCCACGCGATTAAACTTTCATTTTTTCACTATGAGGATAATTTAACATTTTAGATTCTGAAATTTGGCATCGATTACTTCAACAATGAAGTAGATCATCATTTGGCAATCTAGATAATTCAGCGAAATTATATGATGAAAATTTAGTTTTTTTATTTGTATAAACTATTAGTTCTTTATTAGAAATAATAAAGATCAATAATGGCGTGAAAAACTTATCGATTCTCTATGTAACAAAATATATCTGCTAATTTAATACACAATTTACACTTTGCATAATTGAATGTATAGTTTATTTTTTATCAAATCACAATGGCAAAAGGTTTTCTGAATTATGTTCATACGAGCGAGAGAATTAGACATTTTATTAACTTTTTGAAATAAAAATATACATCCTTGAGTTCCTCATAACTTAATATTCACGATAATCTAAAAACTTAAAATACATATTCAAGACTAAAAAAAGAATACTATTTCTTATGTTGAAATTAATCATAAATAAAAAGTAAACCATATTTCTGAATACAAATAAGGAATAACTTAAGTCCTAAAAAAGTGGAAATCTCTCTTTTCACAAAAACTTCTTAATAATCTAGTGTGTAAAACGGAAATGGGCTTTAAAAGTATTTTCTTTGTTTTCATTTTTATAAGTATTGCTTTAAAATTTCCATAATCTTGGAATAAATTTCTATTTATTATTCACAGTGTTATGCAAATTTGTTTTCGTTTTCATTTTTAGAGGTATTTTTTAAAACTTACATAATTTTGACCATATTACCGAAGCCATTGCATGAAAATATTTCTTTCCTTTTCAATATTTCTTTTTTAAATACAAAAAAAAAATAATTCCTCTTTAAATACTCGTTTTGTATTCAGAGAGGTAGCTTTTTTTACTCACACTCACTCTGATTCATACACACGTTTATACTTGTGTCATTAGTATCGAAAATAGAAGCTAATTATAAGTTAAAATATTTTTAAGATGAATGAATATTTTTTAGAAGTTACATAAAATTATACCGAAATTACTGAAAATGTATGTAGATATTTTTTTTTCCAATTCTTGAAAAGAAGTATTTTTACTAAAGCTTCCATAATTGTGTACGTATTATTCAAAGTGTTACAAGTGTTAAAGTACTTCTTTCTTAAAAAGTTTTTTTAATTTTTAAGAAAGAAGTACTTTCTTAAAATTCACAATTAGGTCCGTATTGCCTGCTGTTATATGAAAACATTTTTTTCGTTTTCACATTAGCTTGGGGAAAAGGAAATCCATTGATTTTTTGGTAGATTGATGTAGTGATCGATATCTCGTATATTATCTATCAAACAATTTCAGATTTATGCTCGTTGGAAATTTTTTTTTTGGTCCTTTCAGTTATGAATAACAGGGTATAAGAAAATGGAAGTTAACACTCAGAAAATTCGGTATATTTTTTTGTATAGCTTTTTTTTCGATAAAGGCAAAAATAGCAACCAAATAGCTGAAATTGTAAAACATGTTTATGGTTCCGGTACTTTAACCACCAATTATGTGCAATTTTGATTTCGTCGATTGCGTTCAGATGATTTTGATGTAAAGATGCATCTCGATCAGGAAGACCCGTCTTCGAAGATGTCGATAAAATCACAGAAATAATCAAAGTTTACATTGCTCTACGTGATCGAAGCTAAAGATCAACCCTAAAAATAGTTTTAAGCTGTTTGTGCAAACGAGTTAAATAAAGTCTTGAAGTCCACTTAAAAATAATGGATTTTTCCCCCCGTCTAATATTTATTAAAGATATCTTTTTAAAAACCATGTGTCCAAAAAAAAAAAAACCATGTTTTAAAAACCATGTCACGATTTTTTTAAGGTTCAAATTATTGTTTTCCATAATTCAAACTGTTGTATACAAATATGTTTTGTTACTCTCAATTTTTGAAAAAGATTTTTAAAAATATACTTGCGAGACTTAGTTTGGAATGAGTTTTATTCATACATCAGTGGATCTGATGTTAAATTCAATGTCATATTTTCTAAATTCAATATATTTAACGTTGAGTTTAATTCTAACAGATGAAGAAAAAAATAATTTATGTATCCATTAAATTTATATTAAAGGCATATAGAAAAAAAGAGATTTTTCTGAAGTTTAAGAGTGTGAAGAGTATCAGTATACAAGTATTGTTCTGGAATAATTCATTTAAGTTACTTAAAGCTTTTTTTGAAATTTGATACAAAAATTTACAGGTAATTTACGTTTGTAATAAAATTTTGCATGAAATAAATGAATCTTCCTTTTTTAGAAACAGGGATTCATAAACCATAAAATTAATTTTACTAATGATTTGAACTGAAACATTATGTTTACCAAATATTTTTTGAATATCCCTAAAATTAATTATGCAAAACATTTGAAAATTAAAATTACTCTCAAAAAATATTTTGCCGAATATTTTTTTGAAATATCCACATAATTATCTTAAAAAATTTTTTTAATTAAACCATTTACACCTATTTCTTACAGTCCACATTACTTAATCCACATTATCAGTCAATATGGATTAAAGAAATAAAATTATTTTAAATTCTGAGATATTTAAAATTTTTCGAAATTTCATGATTCGAGTTTATTACGATACTTTTCATACAGCCTATTTCAGCCGATCTAAATAATAAACGCAGACAATTACGACCAAATTTTTCTGTATGCTCAAATGACAACAGTACATCAGCTATCACTCATCTTACAACACCACTTTAAACTACCTTGGGACGTTAGATACCACAGAACATACATTCATTGGATCTTATAGCGTATGAATCTTATGGACTGCTATTTCTCTAAGATAAAAATAATAATTTCCTATACCAGGCTTCTATGGTCCCTTCATCTGGTACGTTTATAAAGTTAGGTTATTGCGTTACATTTCTGGGTGATTATTTCTGCCCATCACAGCTGCTAAACGCAGTCAAGTGGCTTGTCATTTTGAGCCACAGAAAGGTGACGAAGTTGTGATTTGAGCTGGTACTTTTATTACCCCATCCTACCAGGACAGAAATAGTGGAATAGATGCAAATTTTAACATGCACTTATCTTTTCTAAAGCCTGCATGTATGTTAAGTATCGAGTCCTCAACTAACTAGACTGTAAAACGCGCGACGGCTTTTCCCTTTAATCAATCACCGTTCCTATTTAATACAACTTTAACTTTTGAAAGCTTAAAGATATACTGTTTTTGGGAAACTTATGATTAACACTGGTCTTTCAATCAAATTATACCAAACTTCCAGCTAAGTGGTCAGTGCACAGACTCTTAGAGAGTCGTGGTTTTAACTTACATAGTGGTATGGATATTTGTAATAGTTCAGAATTTACTTTAAACTAAAGGTTTCAGTCGAATTTGTCATAGTGTGCAAAAAAGTGACAGTTATAATGACAGCCAGTCTATTGGATTATTTCCTTTAATGGAATGTACTACTTTTACTTTATTTCTGAATTTTGTCTCATTTCAGAAAATTCAGAAATACGTTCCAAATTTCTGAAATGAGACAAAATTTATATATTTATGTATACGTCCCAAGCATTTTTAAGCATATACATTTACATAATATGCATAGTTTTGTAAAAGTTTGATTTGTTGGTCAAATAAATTATATTCACTTATTTTTATTGGAGCTGTTTTTAGCAGCTTCGGTCAAGTTAAGTGCGGAATTTAAGTGCAGAAAAAGTATACAATAGATTCAAAAGTATGTTGGTCAAAAGTATGTTATTGTGGTTTTTATAATATGACTTGGTTTGAGTTATATTCTGCTGTGTTCAAAATTTATAAATTGAGTTTTGCAATGATTTTAATTTTAATTGTACTTCTAAAAGTGTATTACTTTAAAATTTTATTTTGGACAATTTTTTTTTGTAAATTTTTTAAGATTATTCTATTTTTTAAAAATAAAGAGCTTCAATTTTGTGTGAAAAAAAATAAGTAAACGTGTGTACTGTTTTTATAATTCTTCTATGAACATAATCTTTCTTCATGTATTACCTAAGTTGCTTCAGATAGTTGATAACATAATATTATGAAATTTTCTAAAACTGTCTAAATTTTAATTTAAAATTTCAAAAATTTTCTTTTCTTTTTCATTGCTGAATGCTATTGACATGCCTTTAGATTATTTTTTTTATTTACATATTTACTCCTATTTTTTGTCACATGATGGCTAATTCAGTCAGTATATACATTGGTTAAACTTAAGAGGAGAATTCTAATCATTCTGCTGTCAATGCGGCATTCATTAAAAAAGTGATTATTTTGTAACTCATTTTGAAAAAGCTTGAAATGATGTGATTATCATTAATGATTCTTAATCTTCACTCGTGAAAATGTACTTTAGGTTCCCTACATGTCGCGTTTTCAAAATCGCTGATGCCATGGCAAAAATTCTACCGCTATTTCAAAGTGAAATTTAATTAGCGACCAATGAAAAGGTTAAAACAGAGTAATTAATGAGCATGCGCGAAAAAGTGCTTCAAATTCGCGAGTTGGTGAAGTAGGGGACCTAAAGCACAGCTTAACCTCTTCACTGGCATAAAACCCATTTTTCTGATGAAGCATGGCTTCACATAAGTGGTTAATGGCCAATCAAAACTCACACATTAAGATTGCCCAATGCATTCCCATTTATTTTCTGACAAATTAATTAGGGCATTCTCGAAAAAATCCGAACATTTCCTACGCTCTTCTTTTTGAGATTTTATGAAGATTTTCGCTAGATGCAAATAATGGTAAATGTTAGTTTGTAATTGTGAGCGTAAGAAACTTCTCTACCCATTTTGAAAAAGTTTCTTAAAACATGAGTGAAAGAGTCCTGCTTTGCTTTTAAGAAAAAATGTGAACATTGGATTTCTGATCAATTTTTCTTCTATAAATAAATTAGTCTTCCTGTGGCATGCAAAATATTATTATTGGAATTCGTGAAAACATAACTACATTTGATTTTTATTATTTTGTGAAAAAAAATTATCACTACAAGCACTTTTTGGATACCTTGCGTGATATACTTAGGTAGATTTTCTTAAAAAAGTAAGGAAATTGGTCATAATCTTTATGCTTATTTTCAGAAAACCTATTAATTGAGATAATATCTGAATAGTTGTAACTCTTATTTGCAGTTTAAGAACTGATTTCCAATCGGTTGAAATCAGAATGAATCAAAATCCTATTCTGAGAGATCTAATATGGTAGATATTTATTTCTATTCGGAGCGTATAGAATCCTACCAAATGAGCTTCTACGTAAAAAGGCTTATAGCTTTTTTATGATATGACCGTGCTCTTCAGAGAAGAAGGTTCTAGGTTCAATTACAGCCAGTATTGAGCAATCGGCGATACTGGATTTCTGCGTACATATATGTTCGGAGAACTGCAAATAAGGTTTTCTAGTTTCCTTCTTTGGGAACTATACATACGGCTTATTATCTAACGAAAAATTCTGCAAGAAACAATTTGTGTAGGAAGTCTAAGTATCATAAAATAGCTATAAATCTATCTGCTAATCAATGCTACAGCTTTCATGTGTAAAAATTAAGTTTAGAAGGATCAACTGATGAACAGATGATTTAAACAATCATTAATCAAATAATACAAATGAATATTTTGCTGAAGTGATGTAATTATTAATCTAAAAAATTCATTTTTGTGCACCATTTTCTAAAATCTCAAATGCCCTTTATTTATACTACTTTTAAGTCTGCTAAGTAAAAGGTAAAATTATGTCCATTAAATAATTTTTTAGTTCATTAAATAAGAAGGGGAATCTGTTCTAAGTAAAAAGGTCCCCTGGGGACGGGGTGCGACCTTCACTCTTTCTTACATTCATTCTCCATCGGGAACAATCCGAATGTGAGGAAGAGGTCAATCCGAGCGTTCACGAATGAAAAATCGATTATGCAATTGGAAAAGGTCAAGCGATTGAGAGTTGTTAGGGAGCACAGGTGCAACAAAAACGGTTTTCGGATGGGGCCACTCCTCGTTCGATGACTGAGTGCTGCAGACGAAATCATAATTGCAGTCCAGATATTCAGGTAGTCGAGAAAAGGTTGCATTTTGATTTATAGCCATCAGACGTAAAGCCTTTTTCCAACAGGCAGAACGTGTAATTAGACTCTGAGGGCAAAGCCTCACAAATCATTGTTCTAAAGTGAAGCCGGGGTATCTAGCTTGTTTCCTTCTTTATTGGAATATCTCTCTTTTTGGGCCGATTTCTTTTGTCGTTTCGCAACTCTTAGAGCACAAGTGGCCCACTATATGCAATCAAAATACTCATGAGCTTTTAAGATGCATTTTGCTGTTACGTGATTGTATTAGAATATTGCCAATTCAGTCTGGAGGTGGAGAAAGCAGCTTCAGGCAACAATTGGACGAAATTAAACCATTTATCATCCATTGTCTTACGCCCACGCCTAATGAGCCCAGAAAAAAAAATAGTGGCATATGTTTCCCATCTGACAACCAGTTAGTTTCAATTTGAATAAAGTTTAGTTTTCAACCAAATGTTTCATTCTATTCAAATTTATTATAACCCGCTTTTTTGTGTATCCAACTTACGATGTGAAATATTCAAATAGATTCTTTTCGTGTACGATTCGGCAGTCTAGTACATTTCGATGTTTAACTGTAACTGTCACTTTTGTGGCGAGTGTCAACACAATGGCTTTTAAAGAGACGTAGATTTGTTCATTTCCGGTAGAGGACGCCTCGCCCTATTTCGAAAATCAAAATGAATTCAAACGATTAAATAACGTAATATCTTTACTAGTCAATTTTTTTTTTGCGAAAATCGTAATCTATCATAAACTGCTTTTGTATTTTTTTGTGGCTAAAAAAGAAAAATTACAAAGAACCGCTTTGACTGTCAAAAAGCACTTCACATATGCCGCCAGATATCTCAAAGAACCGAAGCATTACCGTTTTTTGATTTCCTACTTATTTTTTCAAGGCATTTGTCACGATAAAGTGCTCATAAAGGCACGCACTCTTTTCTTCCGCGTGACACTAATCCGCATAACACCTACACCTAGTTCTCGTCGGTGCTCAGGCTGTCACTCAGAGTGAAAGATTCGGTTGTCGTTCAAGCAGGCCTTACGTTGCCATATTATCAGAGATAAATCTTTTAACGAACAAGAAACTGAAAGCCATTTTCCCTTTCATTCCAGTCTCTTTTATTGTTGTTTGACTTCGAAGTAACCTTTTCTTTCATTCTTAAATTACAATTGAGGTGGCCACATGGTCAGTCATTTAATGTTTTTGCCTTTTTCCTAAAACATCGAAAACAGATCCGTTTTGGAAATGTTATTGAATTTTTCTGTTGTTGGGGACGCACAAGAAAAGTCAAATAAAAGCAAATCAGCTACAGAATTTTTTGGAGATTAAAAAATTGTATCCGCAATCCAAGTTACATATGTATTTATACTTACACACATTCTAAAATAAAAAAATATAAATATAACAAATAGAAAAATTAAACTTTGATCATTTGAAAAAAAACATGAATTTTATTTTTTAAAAATTATCTATTTTGTCAAAATTAGAAAACAGTTTTTCAGCAATTCAGATATTTAGATATCAATATAATATTAAATATAATTGTTTAAGATTTTTATTATATTTTTTTTTATCATTTTAGCTACTTTTAATGATTTCGTTTATTGTGGAGGCTGAGTTTATAACTGAAAAATATGATTTTAACAATCAATTTCTGAACAAAAATAGATCTACTTTTATGTACAAATTAACCCCCTCATAGCGAATTCTCTATCTTCTGACTCGAGGACTATATCATCTATCCTGATTATTATGGTATCACCTCTTTCCCAGTTCACAAATTCGTTTTTCTTTCTTTCTTTCTTTTTTTTTACTACTTTCGTTGCTGCAAGCTTTTTTTTTTTTTTTTTTTTTTTAAAAGATATTAACCTTTTATACTATTTTTTATTTTTTAACCATGGTATAAAAATTGAAAGGTATGTATATATTTGAAGTCTAAAATTTTTTTTAGATTGATTTTTTGATTGATTAGCCGGACCAAAATAAAATGAACTATAGAGATAAATATTCAAAACTTGAAACTATTTCTGGTTTTCTCTATATTGTGCCCTCCTTTTTACTTTTAGCAGTACGTGTAATCCTGTAATTTTTTCCAACTATTTATCAAATTGCCAGTTGCTCAAAGGAAATTATCTTTCCTTCAACCATTCGTGTGCTCAATTTGCACTCTAAACCTTAATGCTTGCAATGACTTAGAACTCATTTGAAATCCTCGAGAGTAGAAAGTGACCATTGATGGGTAAAAATAGTTAGACCCTTAATGCCGTCCATATCAGCAGCAAATATTCGACTATTTTCAATTAAAGTAGTCCTTCGTCCAGTTTATTCCAGTTCATCCTTCAACACGGTGTTTAATTTGAAAAACAGTGTTTTATAAAAAGATCATTAAGCCAGATAATTGTAGTTTTTTTGTATCGTAACAGGAAAATCCCTTAAGTAAATTTTATGAGCATTTAAGTAGTTTGTTTCAATGATATTTATTTTAGTTTCTATGCATCACGAAAATTTTGTTTTATAAAAATTTTATGATTTTGCATTCGATATATAGTGAAAAAAGTGTGAATTTATTAGTTTACCTAGAAAAAAACTAGAGATTTAAAGGAAAAAAGAGGAATATTTAGGGAAAAAAAAAAAAAGAAGAATGGAAGAAAGAGAGAAAATGACTTATTTTAAAGCAAGATCACTTAACATTTCACTCTTCATTAGTACTTATAAATACAGCAAAACTAAAATATTGATTAAAACTATGTGCATAAATTCTGTGTGTCCTTAAATATGCAGATATTTGTGAATCCTTGGATTCTGTAATGTACGGATTTATAGTCTAAAATGTTAGCAATATACCATGGCTAATTACTGACACTATATTCATTTGAGCCCAATTTTATTAAAGAAAAATTCAAAGATAAAATATTCATACAAATCACAGACAAAAATATTTTGACTTGATTTGTCTTTCCATGGCCAGGTTTTGAATATGATGAGAATTAATGCAAAGAGGACTTAAAGTTTAATATATATTTTCAATTTCTAATAACAGTGTCTGAAGTTACTTCTTTAAGAAATTTAAATAAAAGATTGGAAAAATGTAATATTTAAAAGATGGCTCTATTGGTGATTATAGGGCACTGTTCAACTTGTCAGTGGGTTAATCATGGCATACTACAAACAGACTTTCTCAAAGTAGATGTGAAGAAAATACAAGAGTTTTGAGCTGAAGATTGTATGTTTGTGATTATGAATCTGAGTTTTGATAATTCACCCAAACAGCTTTTGAAATTACAGGCGTAGTAATGGTTTGGTTATTAGTTTTATTAAATATTTCTGGCTTGTTCGATTTAAGCCACTGAAGACAAAGAATTACTACGAGATTTGAATCGCAATCAAATGGTGAAGTTAACAACTTAAATACTTTTTAGCTTCTAAATGTCTCTCATCTTCAAATTTGCATATCATATCAGTAGACTCCCATCATAACAGAAAAACCAGTTAGAAATGCTTAATATACATGGACTTTTTTAAGGTGATGTTTTAAGGTACATGGCCCAGATGGTCTTTGGAATGATTAAGTATTGAATCTTATATATTCTGGACACATGAATGATATTTTTCCTCAGCAGCCAATTTTGTTATTATAATTAATTTATCTTTCTACTTTCACTCTTTGCTGGCAAGGCTTCCTTTGTCCGAGAACTAAAGTTTTAAGTGAATCGAACCTCATTAAGCATCAACGTCTGAAATCGGAATGGAACCCACGAGCTTGAGCTCAAGGACAGAATGCTAACCGTTCCAATCAGCAGCTCATCATCAAAGTAATTGAGTAGAAATTCCATCAGTTTCAGTTGGCGATTGAGAATCTAGAGATTACGACGTGAACATTTATTTGCTCTGTAAAATAGGATGAAAATTATAATTACAATTAAATTAACAATGTAGATAAGATTTGTTTTTCCATCTCATTTGCATTTGTATAAGAAAACACCATAGGTAACTGTAAGTGAAGTCATCAAGCATTGCTTTCGATGAATGAAAGTTGCTTGTTCGAATGTTAATGATCCGAAAAGTAGAATTATCAATTTGTTGAAGAAAGGAGAAACACGAGATAAGCGAATGAAAGTTAAGCGGTGGGAACAGCGTTGCCCCACTTCATTTGCATACGAGATTAAATTAAGAATGTTCCTCATCATTCAATGCTTTCAGTTCCATTTCCTTTCGTAGTTGCAGCTACGTCAATTTCCTAATGAATACTGACAAACATCAAAAAGCATGATTTCGAAATAATGACTGCAATTTATCTTGTCGTTATTAGATAAAAAGGGGCCTTAATTATGGTAGGCATACATAAATATTTGTAGAAAATTTTTTCTTCTTCTTCTACCTACATATACCTGTCCGGCGAGGGTCGAAAAAAATGTCGTCAGCAGAGATAAGAATCTCTGCTCAGGTTTTCTGTTACAGTTAGCTTCTGAATATGGAGAGCGATGATTTGTTAAACCATTTATCTTTCAAGACACGTTTTCAAGGATTGGAGAAGAATATGATTGCGATATTCAATTACAAGTTGAGAATGAAATCAGTGAGTAAATATGTTTTAGTTCTTATTATTGAAGCCAAACACCAATTGAATTTGTGATTTGTTTGTTTAATTGTTTCTGGATGATTGTATTTGCTGACCGAAGCAATTAAACGCAGCCAATAGCTTAACTATTGTGGTGAGTTTGAAATTTTAGCTGACACCCTTCTTTCTAAGCTTCTATACCAATGGGAATTGTGAGAACATTCCATAAAAAACTCAGAGTTGCTTCTTAAGTAGCGGTAAAAACCTGAAGTAAAATAAACACTGTAGTGATTTTTCAAAATGTTTATAAATATTCTAAATGAAGAAAACAAGGAACAACTTTGATATACCCCCCAAAAATTAAGCGCCAAATCTGGCACTCCCTACGGACTTTTTAGGGTTGCTGTTTCTTATTTTGGTGTTACCAATTTAGGTTTTTTCAGCTTTTAGGTTTTTGCTGTTGCCAAATTTACTATTTTCTTGTATTTTGTACCATTTTCTGAGTTTTTTTCAAAGTTTTTTTTATGTATTAATTATTTGTCTTTAGCGAGAATCGATCTTGGCGTGTAAAAAAAGGCGCCAAAAACAGGTATTATGGTTGGTGAGGGAAAAAAAGTCGCCAAATTTCCGATTTGGGGGGGGGGTATATCAAAGTAGTTCCGAAAAAAATTTTGTTTTCTTTGTTTGTTGGGTTGAGTGATCGAAATTAAAAAATGAAATGCTTGTATTATAAAATTTTGTCATCATTCAGGCAAAATGATTCCAAAGACAATTAAGTCAAAAAAATATTTTTACAAGGGAATATACTTTGGTACGTCTACAATTTTTAGCTTGCAAAATAATTTCAGAAAATGATATTTGTCTCCAGAACTGGCTACTAAGCCTGTTTAATTAGAAAATGTTGTAAATGATACGTAGAATGCGAAATAGTGACATTTTGAATGCTCTCCTTATATAGCATTCCCTGTATTTTTTGTGAAATTTCCTAATGTTAAAGTTTCAATCATTCGCAACATATTCTGGTCGGAAATGCTTAAGATTAGTAGATTGGATCTAAAAATTGTAGAGTCACCAAAATACTTGTGTTTGTAAATTACTTTCCTTAACCTTACTGTTTTTGGAGTTGCTTTGCCCAAACAATGGCAAAATTTTACGACACAGTACATTTTGATTTTTAACTCGATTCACTCTGGTTCGCTTTGATAGTTATAAACGCTGAGTTAACATATTTAAAAGATTCGCCTGCATTTTTAATTTCTTATGTTGCCAATAAGTTATTCTTGGCTCAGCATGTCCTTTCTTGGACTTTGCGCCATAAAACCCAACCAACCAACCATTCCCAATGAGTAAAAATTAACTCTTAGTTTTTATAGAATGTCATTTATACATTAGACCAAATAGTACTATGCAAATCTACTGAACACAACTTTTAATGTATACATATTCAACGACTTTATTTGTATTCGGTACATAATTACAAATATTCCGCACAGTATTGTACCAGACTTAGTATATCATTCTATTCATTGGTGAGATATTTTTTCTTGATTAGAGTTTCTTTTTTAATAAAAATAAAATGTTTATTCATTTTCTCTAAAATGAAAGCAAAGAGAAAATTTTGAACAATTCACATTTTTAATTTTAGAAATCATAAAACAACACAATTGACTATAGTGTAGAATTTATTACACATCTGAAACTATATCACTTAAGTTTGAATCACGTTTAAGTGAAAAGTATCATTCCTGTGAGCTAGCATTTTGTCAGAATTTCATATCATACAAGATTAATGTTATGTAAATTGTTATTAAGGTCTATAGTAAGGTGTTTTTTAAATACTATTTTTTTAATGCTGGAAAAATAATCCATTTGAAAATCATCCTTGAAAACAATAATCAATAACAATAATATTTAATAATTTCCAGGATGAATTTTTAAATATAGTGAGCTTCATTCACGTGTTGTAAGAAATAAAAGCCAGAAAACCCCTAGTTCTTCATACTTCTGGATAATGCAGAAAGAAGAAATACAGTATCTGTATTTGTTGTAAGATAGTAGCTAAGATCAAAATTGGGACCATTTCCACGAAGAACGGCTAGATTGTGATATGCTCTTTGAAGTTTATATAAATAAATTTAATTAAATATATGGAATGCTCTAATGTGGTGAGAAAATTTGACACACTTGTGTTCGGACGATAACTGATTTGATACCAGAATTTTAGTGAAAAATCATCATGCCGAAAGGGTTTATGCATGTTATATTTTAGTAACATCCAATACTCCACCGCTGTTTTCATGGGGGTATTTGGAGAATCGTTTATTTCATGAGGATATTGAACAACACATGTGTGATTATTGTCTTGTTAGCAATTGAGTATAGCTGTTTGTTTACCTTTTAACTTAACTGTGGTTCTCAGCTGTCTAGTGATTGGCTGGGCTCAGTTTTATAGACAGAAATAAAAGCCTTAAAAATCCAGCATAAGATTAGAATACGATTTATATATGCCTAACTTTGTTTTCAAAGTATATTATTTCCTGATATTGTGTGTCTGAAAGTATATGTAAAAAATAGCCGTAATAGATAACTGTACCACCTAGAGTTTTTCAGGTTATAGAATTATGGTAGATTTTGTACAATTATTATGATGAATATGAATAAAGGATAACTCAAATCTAACGTTAAAGACTGGAATTACTTTTTGGAACAGGGACCACTTACTTATGTTTATTATCTTTTTCAAAAATTTGTTGTAAATATGATTGTGGTAGATTGGTTGGAAACAGCATGTTGATTTTGATTGATTGCCAACCTAGTTAAAGATTATTAATGCTTAGAAACTCTATATACACGCTATAGTTAATCATTTACTAACTTCCTCATGTGATGTAGGTTTAAATAGTTTGTCACCTTTTGCTCTACAGTCATTTTATTGCACTTGAAGACAAATTGAACTAGAACCTATGTCTTAAAGTGTTACTGAACCACTAAACATGTACGCTGGATAAAAGTGTCGAATCTACAAACTATTGAGTTGAAGATCAAAGCACTAACCATTCAGCTGTCAATTCGGGGATGATGGAATGTAAAAATTCAGCAAGGAAGAATCCAGCTCTGGTATTAATCTCGTTGACTAATTGATGTTCGATACTAATTTTGATTAAATATTTAAGAAAGGATCTAGGATTATAACAAACATTGCAGTGTCTAAATATATTAATGGATATACTAGTATATAAAAAGTTTAGAATGCTCAAAATATGTTTTGGTAGAGCTTTAAGCTTTTATAATGGTTGGATTGTATTTTTTGGAATTAATTTCCGCTTAGAGCTTAACTACTCTTGAATGATGAGAGCTACAAGTCAAGTTTCTTTTTTCTGTTTGTGCATTTTTTGAGGTGGTTGCTTTTGAGATTTCTAGCTTTCCTCTCTTGATACATGAATACGATCCAATATCTATGAAGAAATTTATAGTACGCGGTGAATTTTAGAAAATTTTACAGCATAGCTTTCAGCTAATGGGCTACTTCTAATCGTTGTTAACTATTTTGACAATTAAATATTAATGTTCATTGAGTTAACAAAAGATTTTTTTTTTTTACAATTTATGTAAATATTGCCGATACAAAAAATTTCCTCTTTATAAATTTGATCATAACCATGGAATTATTCCAAATAATTTTGTTTGTTGGTTGAATCATTGGTGCGATGTAAGTACATACTAGATTATTCAATTACTCTTATCTTAAAATATTGAAAAATTTAAGTTATTATTTTATAATGACTGTTAAGGTGAAAAACCTAATCGCATTTGAAATAAGTTTCCCGATCTTTTTCTTGTATAAATATTTAATTTCTTTAGAATATTCAAATTCTTTTTATCATAACCGTGAGCTTTTGATTTCGCACAAATAAAAATGTAATGCTATTACTGGTTTATCAAAAAGACGGCCGCCCAACCTGTCTAGTGGTTAGCGTATTTGACTACAGATGGGTGGGACCGGGGTTCGAATCCTGGCTCGGGCATGGATGTACTTTCTCTCTTTCTTGTCTTTGTCCTTTTTTTGTGTGTGAATGGTTGCCTACCCTATAAACGGGTACCTATGGCATGTG
>JAPDSC010120560.1:0-11200 GCA_026290005.1 Latrodectus geometricus | reverse complement strand
GTATGTATGTATGTATGTATGTATGTATGTATGTATGTATGTATGTAAGCTTTAATATATACTGTTCAAATATTTCTCATCAGAACAAGCTCCAAAAATAGCAGCGTTGCTAAATGTTTTACTCGAAATCCAAATACAGAGCCGGATCAGGTGCAACAACACAGTCTTATGTTTAAAATAAACATCTGGGGAGATCTCCTGTTCTTGATTTGTGTTAGGGGAAGGTTGAATTCAAACAAACTATAGCTCACATAAATGTTTTTCACCCACCTGAGACCTTTCTTCAATTTTTTTACCATCATTTTTCTCTTAAGTCTTGGAGTTACTTATCTTTCTCTCTCATATATCATTTTAAATCTTTTAAAATAAAAAATTAACAAAAACAATTATTTATGAATAGCTAATTATTTTAATTACTATGTCATACATCGTTTGTAATGGTCCAATTTTGTTCAATTTCGCATGCCGTTTTACTGAAAATTATAATGATTTTTTAATTCTTGTTAAAAAATATGTACACGTTCTAAATATTTTTTAAGAAATTAACATTTTAAATTAAGATAATTTTTATACAATATTTTGGAAGAAATTTTTTCATTTACATAAGGAAATAAAAAAGTATTATATAATAATAACTTTCAAATAAATATTATCTGTGTTTTTTTTAATAATTTATGATTTATTAGTTATATTTCGTCTCATTAAATGATTGACTATCATAGATTTAATATAAAAATTTCTTTCAGTTTGTTCCAATTCTATAATCGAGTACTTAATTATAAAATACATAATTTCGTATTGCAATTAATTAATTCTAGTTAAAAAATATGTACACGTTCTAAAAATTTTGAAGAAATTAACATTTTAAATTAAAATAATTTTTATACAATATTTTGGAAGAAATTTTTTCATTTATATAATGAAATAAAAAAGTATTATATAATAATAACTTTCAAATAAATATTATGTGTGTTTTTTAATAATTTATTAATTATATTTCGTCTCATTAAATGATTGACTATCATAGATTTAATATAAAAATTTCTTTCAGTCTGTTTAAATTCTATAATTGAGTACTTAGTTATAAAATACATAATTTCGTATTGCAATTGCATTTCACAATTACCAAACAAATTCTAAAAGTAATAAAGAAGAAATTTGAAATAAATTTCGTGTCTTTCGAATAAGCGTTATAGAAATAAAAACACAAATTTATCATTTATAAATTTAAAAGAAAGTATGTGAAAAAATAGTTAAAATAATCGACAAAATAAACAGTTATCTCTTTTTTTTTAATGAAAACCACAATTTTTGAAATATTAATCTATTCTTTTTTATTAAATTAAATTATTCCATTATCTTCAACCATTTGACATGTTTTTCAATTTTTTTTATTTAATGTTTTTTTTTTAAATTCATCTAATAATTGCTCAATATATAGTGACAATAATTACAAACAGTAGAATTATTTCCACCTATCAGAGGATTTTCGTAAGATTTTCAAATGTATTTTCGAACTCTTGTCATTTATATGAACTATTTTTAGTAAATTCAACCCACGTTAAATTCTATGACACCAATATAAAACTTAAATTATTGCAACTGTGTTGTATTTTTCTTTTACTCTTGTAGTTTATCTTTTTCAAATTTAAGTATTTACAAAAAATTTATTCAAGTTTTTTAGTCTGAATTAAAATTTTAAAACCATTTGTTCATAAATTTGTACATTAATCCATGAAAATTTCATCCTCTTTAAATGCAGTTCCTTTGTTTCAATAAACTCTAATAGGTTGCTTGCTAATTTACCTTCTTATCAAGGGTTAAAATCCTATGATTGGAGTAATTGCTTCCAACTTGAAAACTTTAGTTGATAACAAAATGATCAACTATTCCTAAATCAGTTCCTTATATTACAATTATATTTATTGGATAATACCTCATTGATATTCATCAATTATCGTCCTCAATTTATATCCTATAAAGTTAATTTTCAATTTTAGTATAAATTAATGCAATACAAAACACTTCATTGTAAATCACAGTTGTAATGAAAATGTTATTCATAATTACTTAAAATTTAAAAAGTTTGATCATCTATAAAGTGTTTAGAAGAAAATACTATTACTATAGTCTCATTAAGTACTTTTACAATTAAAAATAATTTTAGCTGTCTTCTTAAGCAAATATATCAATATTTTCCTCTTTGTTCCTTATTGAGTCTTTTTGCTTTCTTTAAATTTATAAACTAGAGTGTTAATTTTTTTCTTGGGGTGATTCAGTTTGTTCAGTTACTTATTCTTATTAAATTATTCACAAATTTTTCTTATTATATAAATCATAATTTCAAAGGAACTATGATTTAGAAACTATAACTATTTAAAATTTCAGATTCATAAAAGTTAAAATTGCACGCTTTTAACTTCATTACAATTCTTTAGCTTTAGTGTAAATTTAGATTGAATTGTTAATTTTAGAAAAATCATATCTCGACAACGCGACTCCATTAATATACCATTTTCTTATGAAGATAGTTTCGAGTATATATACTTTAATAAAAACATACATCTTATGCTCCTATAATACTTCAGAGTTCTAAATTGTTAGGAAAAGATGTAAATTTCTAAAGATAAAATTATTGTTCAAAAATATATAGTTTCTATTAAAAAACTGATAACAATAAAATGAAGCTTAAACATGTTACCATAATGAAACAACAACTGGAAAGTATGAACAACATCTTTAAACTCTTCTCAAACGTTAATCACGTTAATTTTAATAAGACATCAAATTCCATGAAGTATAGCTGACCTTACCAAAAATAGCTCACGAAAGAATCGAAGCGTTAATGTTTGTTGTGTGTCAGAGTTTAAATTCTCCTTTAATTCTTCCAGACAGGTGGCTATGCCATCATGGTTCGTCAACCTATCATCAGGGCTTCCACATGAAGTTCTTAACCTTCAGACCTCCAGCACTTCTTCTCATTATAATGGGGAAATATTTCCCAATAAACGCCGGGTGGATGCGGACGGACGGGATGAGTTTTCGCAGCTGGAATTCCCAAATTGGACTAGTTGCCATAGTAGGGGGTGAACCAGAATATTGCCCATCAACTTCGAGCAAGCGGAAGTTGTCTCGTAACATGCAGTTTAATCTCTCCTACTACAGAGCTTACTATACCATGAGATTATAGTCTGGCAAAGTACTTGAAAAATTGAGATAAAAAAATAACAAGTCTTTGAAAGATGTGTGAATGCGCAATGAATTATGGGTAAAAAACCTGACAGTAAAATACATAATTTAAAGCTATTACTTAATTAGATAAATTGATATAAGTCTAGAGTCAAATTTTTAATTTACTTTCAAGCTTTCTTCTTTTTAATATTCAACACAGAATATTTATACACTATTTATAATTTCCCATTAAGCAATTTTCTAAATTAATTAATATTATGTTACATGTGTAAGCCATTGATCTTCTAATCATCAAAAATATTTAAGAATTCTAGAATTTTGGTCAATTTTCTTTAGTTTGTATTTTTGAACTGTCAATTAAATTATTATTTTAATTAAATTATCATTTTCATATAAATTTTTGCTAAAACTTACTAATAACCGATGTCTACCATTCATTTGTAAAATTTTTAAAAGTTCTCGTTTCATACGTATAAATTATTCTGGTATTTAAAAATGAAAATGATGTGGAAATTAAAATGCAGAAAGTTTAGCAATATTTTGTTTGAATGAATATTTTAAGTTTTGTCTCTAAAATATTTTATCATTTTTATATTTTATCAAAAGGAAATATATCACAAAATTTACAAATAAATTTATTTTTAATTTCCCTTGTATTTTTTTGATGCATTTAAACAGTACTTTGGAAAAAGTTTTAGTTTTTTTTAAGTTTGATGATCCTTTTATCCTTAAGAATTTCAATTAAATAAATAATTTTAAAATAAATTTTATATTAAATTTTGATGTAACATCTTTCATACAATAATTGTCATATCAAAATGTAAAAGTTCATGATCCCTCGTATTATATTAAACTAAAACATATTTATACTTCTTATAAGTCTTGATTTCGATTCCACAAAGTGATTTTAATCTTAATTTTGCATCATTCCTATCATGACTTTAACTACTAATTAAATGCTTAAATAATTTTCTTATAAGTGTACATCACTATATGTAAAGTTCCTCATGTTGATAAACGAAATTCTATTTTCAGTTAACAAATTTGAAATTAGCGTAATTAATGATCCTCTAATTGATAGAATAATATGTACTTGAAATTAAAGTTGAAGTCGTCTGTGCAAATATTATTTAACAATTCAGCATAATCATTATTATAAAAGAAATTCAGTTTTGAAAATTGATTTTACAATACTAGATGTAAATGTAAATTATTACTTTTTTTAATAAATAATTTAGAGGACTTAAATTTTGTGCATAAAATATTGTCAGGATGTGAATGTACATACAATTATATCATTTGAAAAATTTGAATTAATTCTGTTATTTATATTATAGGCTGACGCGAATTAAGAGCGCTACCTTAAATGTTTAATTTTTTGAAGATAATTTTAAATTAATCGATAAGAAGGGAATTTAAATTTAAACTTAATCTTTTATAAGGATAATATCATCTTATTAAGAATACGGACACAACACACACAGACGAACAATGGTTTTTAAGTAGAATAATTTAAACGTTCGTAGATTAATTCACAACAATTAAACTTCGAAATTTTATTTCAAATACTTAAGTTTTGGAATTTAATAGGAATATAGAATCCATCTTTGTTTTAGATCATGGGCAATGTGACTGAAAAGATGTGGATAATTTTTCTTTAGAAAAGCAAAAGAAATATCGGCATATATAGAATTAAACTTAAGAAAGGCAAAAATAATCAAGGCAAATTTTTTTCAAGAAAAAAAATTACAAAAAAAAAAAATCTGAAAATGTTGAGTTTGAGTTGTCTCTTAGCTTTCCTATAGATGTAAGGATGCGACAAATGCTTCACAAAATGAAATTGATCCTACGAGAAAGACAGAATGCTTGTCTTTCCTAGGAGAACCTTAGTATTCCCCTACTGAAACCACAAATCTCTTAAGACCATTCGTTCTCATTTCAAACCTTCCTCACGTTGCTGATCGTGACAGCTATGAATACTTTATTTCGAAATACTACCCCGCAAATTCTGCTGGAAAACTGATGAATTTCTATGTATGTATCTTTATTTCTACCAATAAATAATAAAATAATTGAGTTTTTGGTAAGTAAGAAAAGGCAATACGTTTTCCATTGAATAATTTTTTAGTTCGAATATTTCATTCTATTTTTTTTATTTAATTTTTTTATTTAATATTTTGCTACAAATTCAAATTTGAGAGACTGAAGATTTTGCGAATAATTTTTTTTAATTCTTATTTATTTCTAAAGACTGCTAAAATGCCACTTTGTTTTAAATTAATATTTTTTTGAAAAATAAGTAATTTTTCATTGCACTTTTTCAAACTTAAAGAATGATGTGTTTCGAAATAAAAAGGGAATGCTTAAGAAATTCTAATTTTAATGACAATTTAATTTACTTTCAGTACCTTAATATAGCTTCCTTGAAAAATTAGTTCATTATTTTAGTTAATATACTGAAATTTTTTTTAATTATTATTGACAGATTATTTTATTATGAACAAGCTAACCAACTTTTTCAAAATTTAATCATTAAATACATCAGTTTTCAAATAAACGCCAATTTTTTTTTTTTAAATTTTAGATCCATAATTTCATTTCAAAATGAACATTTTAAATCTATGAATTGATGTGGTAGGTATTGTCGACTTAACAAATCACCAAAATAATGTTTTCAGACAGAATTATTATTCTTTATTCTTCTTTTTACAACAATTGTTACTAGCTACAGTATTTAATCACCATTTAAAATCTGTTGTTAATTTCAATAGCAGGAATATAGAGTACAGTGACACATGTCTCAGCATTTTACAAAAGTACATCATTTGCCTTCATTTTCAAATTACTCAACTTGCTAAAATAGTATTCACTAATTCCTCTTTTCTTTAAACATTTTGTACTGTATAATGTTCGTTGACAAAATCTGATCCTCAGAATAACTAGAGTAATAAATGATTTCTCTCAAAACACTTATTTTCCACATATTTCTTATTAGAAAAAGTCTTAGATTTAAAATTAATCCACACTTAAGAGTTATATGTCTAAGAAAACCTGATTCATTTGCGCACACATGAAAGACATGGTTTTAATGTTTACTTTTTAAAAAAGTTTTGATTTATTATTTGAAATCAAATTAAAATAAAAAAATCTAACCAAGAAAAAATGATAAATTTTATACCATATAATTTATGCGTAAAGTTAAGTTTTTTTATATGTATATCTGGAATATTTTATGTATTTAGTCTTCAGAAATTATCAAATTTTTTATTTAAGTTTTTTTATGTAATACTTTTCTGTGATTAAAATGGTTTTATTAAAAATTTACAAAATTTAATAAGATACTTAAACAAAAAACACTTCTAGAATTGAATTTTAAATGTTGTTGATAAATTTTTAAATTATAACTTTTTTTTAACAATGAAAACATTTATTTTATAATTAATGATAAATTTTTTGCATATTCCACATTCACAATTTTTAAAATTCTATTCATTTTTACTACCATATTTTTGTTTCCAATGGTTTAATACTCGCAATTTAAACTCTTGGTAATGGTAATATTTTTGTGTGTGTGCTGTATTAACTTATAAGATGTTAATCTTTTGAAAATGCATGACCTTGACTCGTCAATTTAAACGTCCATACTTTTATATAAAATCAGTTATTTTATAAAGAAAAGATTTTATATTAAAATGTGAAACAACACGGTTTCAATAAAACATTTGGCAGCATACAAGATTGGCTCATGGAGTCATTTTCAAGCAAAGATGATTGAAAGAGAGGAGAGATGCTATCATTTAGTTCAACAAAAACTTGAAGAGTAACATTTTGATCACTTGACAAAAAACATGGCACTCCTGACAACTTCAGTATTATCTGGTAAAAAGATTTTCTTCTACTACAAATTTTTCTTCAAATGTCTGAAGGGAAATTAGAGATAAGAATGACAGTGACAAGTGCCTGAGCTGACAATACAGATGTTCTATAATATGAAAATTTCTGTTATTGAATAAGAATGGTAACATTCCTTCAAAATCTTACGAAACGAGTGCTTAAACGATCGCATAGTTCAAGAAACACATGGTATCACCCAAACTATCCTCAAAATGTAGATGATGTCGTAATTTATTTCAACAAGATGTTTATGTAAGTACTACTATTCATTTATATTAAAAACCAATAAAAGTTTTAACAGATCATGTTTTTTAAACCGTTTTTTTTTTATTTTACAGCGAAATCATACATACAGGCAAATTATACTTTATGTTTTAAGAATTTCATAGTAAAATAATTATACAGCTGTACGCTGAAAACTTATTCTATTTATATTATTGATAATTTTTAATATTATAGTAAGAAAAGATATATATTTTATTTGTTAGATTCCAAATATATTAAAACTGTTAATAAAATCTTTTCTGATTTTTCATTGATTTCTTGAATTTAATACTTTAAAAATAATCTATATGATATTTGTCTCAATATTTGTATATAATCGCACTTTTGTCTTTATATTTAAACATAAATAGGATTATTCTGTATTTTGTTTATTTAAAACTATATGTCGTATTTGATTTAAATAAATTTTAGCTACAAGTTTTGATAGCAAGTTCTTTTTGAACATTGAATGCTATATATACATTTTAATTATTGCATTATCATTGCTTTATACTTTAAAAATTTAACATTATTATCTGTGGTTACATGAATGTTTTACACAAATTCTTAAGGAAATTTCTATAGTTTTAAATGTGTAAGTTGTTCCATTAACGAGAAGAGTGAAATGGAGCAATTGAAAACTGTTTAATCTTTCGAATAAAAATTCTAAAACAGAAAACATGCACTTGTATAAATTTGACTTCAAAAATTTAAAAAAAATAATGTCTTTAATTTTATCTGATTCAAATGTAAATATTTTTTATACGTTAATATATATTCATATGTTTAAAATATTAATTAATACTTTTAATTTAATTATTTCTTTGGATATTTTTGAATGGCTTGAACATTTGAACATTTAAATATCATTTGCGTTGTTGAACACATTTAATTCTTTGAAATTAAATAAATAACATAAAGTTGTTTCTGGAAATAGTATTGATCAAGATCTATAGTTATAAAAAAATTCGTAAAAATTTGCATAATGTTTTTCATTATAAATACTGCATAAAATTATAACATTCTGTATAAGTTATTAATAAGAATTCTAAATAAAATTTTAAATATTCCATTTCAATTTTGAATTTTCAGCAAATATTATCCTTGCTACAAAAGTGTTACTTGTCTATAAATAAGTAAAACATCGTAATTACAAGTTAAATTCGTGATAATTCCCATACTATTAAGCTTTCATTGTTACTATTTCTTATGAATAAATAAATATTTTTTATTTTCGATTTAGAAATTTTAGAAATTATTCATTTTTACAAAACTGAAATTCATTCAATAAATTTTGTGATTATTAAGCAAAATTTAAGCATTTATTACTTTATATATATTTTTTTTTTATCTTAATTATAATAATTTGATTTTATTACTGATGCAAATATATTATATTTAAATTTTAATTAATATATTTCGTTGAGTTTTGTTTTTTACAAAAATTATAAACAATTCTCAGGTATACTTTTTATTAAACTTTGAAATTTATATAATTAATGTTTTGTTTAAAACATAGTCAAATTAGCAATGACTCTTTTAAATGAAACCATAACTATTAAACACTCAAAACAAATACTTAAAACTTTTATTAGAAATCTGTTAACCCATATTTCTTACCTTTTAATGAAAAGTTAACGTATTTGCCATTATTTTAAAATGATTAGGAAGATTTTATTATTTTAAAGCTAAGTAACATTTTAAAATGGTTCCTTGTGTTTAACGACATTTGCTTAGATTATTTCATTGTAATATTTTGATTGCTATAATTACTAGAAATTAATATTTTTATGAAAACCCAATGCTATTTTTATATTTTAAAAAGAGATTTTAAGATTAAAGTCTTATTATATAAGCATAATAAAAATTTATTTAAATCATTTTTTATAAAAATAAATGAATATTTAGTTGTCATAGAGACATGATCTATACGAAAAAATGGGAATACAGAGTATGAAAAATGTTATAAAAAAATTTTATTTCGAAAAGAAATGTAATGTGACACACTAGTATAATAAACCAGCTCGAGTCCCATATTTTTGGTCCGAAACTTGGACTTTCTTTCCCTGCATTTAAAATATTCAAAGCCACATCAGCTTTTCCAGGCGATGGTATCTGAAGGGGCTGTCCATGCAACCTGCTGCCCTAAATGAATGATGGGGCGCAATAAGGGGGCGCAAGATTTCGATCTGCCTCCGTTCACTGGTTTACAATGCTCTCAAAAGTCACCTTTTCTGTTGTAACCCAGAAAGGTTTGATGAATCGATTTGGAGTCTGCGAATCGATTTTCAGTATAAAAAATTGTCGGTGATCTTCTCGGTATACAAGCTTTGATTGCTGTAATAACCTTGTTCAAGGAAAATAAGCGTGCACTTTTACCAAAGAATTATTAAGTCATTTATAGGGATTTTCGACAAATGTTCTGTATAATTTATAGGGATTTTCTACAAATGCTCTGTATAATTTATAGGGATTTTCTACAAATGCTCTGTATAATTTGTAGGGATTTTCGGCAAATGCGTATGTTATGTCATGGTTTAGAAAAAAATCGAATATATGAGAGATAATACAAGTATGAGAGTTCGATATATATTTTATGAGGTCAATATGACCTGGAGTTTCATAAAAATTGAAGAATTATTTAGTGACAAAATTAAAATTTTCAAATAAAAATTGATTTACATACGAAAATTAGGTGAATTAAATTGCAGCTAAAAGACCAATAAGAAGCTAAAAAGATGGTTGGTTATTTCATTTTCCCTCTGTATTATTTTAGACATATCAGGATTTATTGGCTATCGAGGAATATAATGTATGAAATTTTATATATATCTTTTAATTTCATTCGTAATCAGTATATAAGGATTTAGTTTATTTTGTCTTTTTTGTAAGAGGCAGTGGTATTGTGATTATCACTATAAATGAATTTTAAAGAATATTAAATAAATTATTATTTTTCCAAATGAATTCAGCCCAAAAATATGCTTGAACTTCAATAAAAATTGAGAAAAGTTGAATCTTCAATAAAATCATGCTTCAATTCTTTTAGACTTTTGTTAAAATTAATTAAATAAACAGCATCTAAGCCAGAAAAAGCTATCTAATCTAGAAAAGGTTAACTAATGAAAGAGTATCTAAAGCCAGAATTTTTTTCTAATTAAAGACACTTTGGGTTTCTTAAAAATTTTGTGGATCACATTAAACTTTATAAAAGTTTTGTAAAGCTTCAATGGACAAAGCTTAGTATTTAGATTACATATTTATATTATAATTTCGTGCATCCAATTTTTTTTTAATTTGGATGATCTATTAGTATAATAGATGACTCTATTAGTAAAAAAATAATTGGATGCACGAAATTATATAAGGAAACTTTATATACGTTAAAAAATGTTAAAAGACATTGGATCACAAATATTTTAATATCCTTTCCTTTTCAAACATACACTGAAATCTTCAGCACGAGCTGCAAAAACATTTTAGCCATCAATTTATCTGAACTGTGGTAAGCCACATAAACCATAAAACTTTCTTTTTAAAGAGATGTATAGATATTTTAGAAATAACTGTGTAACATCAACGATGTGAGGCAATTTTTTCATTAAATTTAGTTTTTTTAAGCCGTTGATTTACTGTCTTTCATTTTTTATTTCAAGAAAAGAGTGAATCATGTTTATTTTCTAAATTGATTTAAAGCAGATTTTATTTGTTTGACTCTAAATCTTTTTTTCAGCAAAAGCTGACAATTTTACAATGACAATTTTAATTGACAGCTGACGTTAAAACAGCAGCTCACAATTTTCAATGGTAAATAAATATGTGATAAATCTATACACACATAAAGCATGAA
>JAPDSC010120552.1:0-43128 GCA_026290005.1 Latrodectus geometricus | reverse complement strand
TTTTGATTTAGTAATATTTCAGACAGCTTAATTCTTTGTAGTTTTTTTAATAATTTGACCACACATTGATCCTATTAATTAATTTTTTAATTGTATTAACTTGATAATTTAAGTATCGGAAAACAAATACATGATATCGTGTTAATTTAAATATTCAGAAATATTGCTTTTGTTTTGGTGCAGATCTACTTTTCATTTTAACATGTCTCCGATAAGTAACTTGAGGATCATCAAATCATCAAATTAACTGGAATAAGCTCAGAAATGAAACAATACTCGGCACTTGAGCACACAGGAAGCTCTATTGTATGTCAACAAAACCTAAACCATCAGTAGAATATAACTGTTACATGAATGTGTAATACAAGCATAACTACACCCATATAAAACCGTTTGTGTATTGCTTATTGTTTGGAATCTTTACACCAAAGGTTCACACTTTTCTGTGTACCACGAGTTACTTTTACTTATTTGTCTCCCGATCACATTCAATTATGATTTAGGATTAAAGTATATATATTTTAGGAATGAGACTCATACCTAAAATAAATCAGTTTTTTAAGTAGGAGGATCATACCTAAACATCAATATTTTTAGGTATGATTTTTATGAAGATCATACATAAAATTAGCATCAACGATAACAGGAGAATATCTTCGCGGTCTTTATAATATTTACCCATAACTTACTAATTATATATTTTTGCAGGTATGAGGATTTTTTAGGTATGCTTTTTATGAGGATCATACATAAAATTAGCATCAAGGATCATAGGAAAATATCTTCGCGGTCCTTATAATATATACCCATAACTTACTAATTATATATTTTTGCAGGCATGAGGATTTTTTATGTATGATTTTTATGAAAGTCATACAATTAGCGTCAGAGATCACATGAAATGCCTTCACGGTCCCCTTATTACTTATCGATGTTTTACATAAATGAATTTAAATCGTTTATAACTTGTCCCTGGGCTGAACCGAATGTGATTAGCGCTCTAGCTTTCAGTTCAATTGTTCTTGGGTTCGAGTTCCACCTTGGGTATGGATGTTCGTCCCTTTTAAATCGTAGGTCCTAGTCTAATTAACTACGTGCAAAAAAATAAAGAAAGAAAGAACGTTGAGCGAGAAACAAACGAAACATTATCCCCTGTTTTCTTGATGAGAAGGCGCACGTTTTATTTGTATCGTTTCTCAATATTTTTATTTTCTTCTTTAGCGTTTCTCCCGGTTTTGATTTTCATTTTTACTTATCCCATTATTACTCTAATTATTTTACTTTGTTTATTAATAAATTAGTATTCTTCCTATTAAAAACGTTTTTTCTTTTTTTTTTAATTTCTTTAAAATAATTTTCAATCTGAGCAAATCCAGTTGCTCTATTTTTTCACTTACATTGTTAAAAGTTTCTAAGATTTTATTGCTTCTTAATAAATTTAGTTATCACTTAAATTTTACTTGTATACATAAAGAGAAAAAAAGTGGAAATTCCCGTTTTTAAAGATCATAGAATAAACATAAAAACCACAGAATGAATCTTTCATATTTCACAACATGGATCGTAAATCGTTGAGCTCAATGAATGGAGGGATGATACGACGTTAGGAAAATAAACATTCCCTGGAGACCAGCTGACCACAAGGTTCGTTAACCCCTCGGAAGTAAGTGTTGACCACTTCAACCTGGATACTTTCTACTGATTGGATTTTTTTCGTTCCCCGAATAAATCATTTTTTGTAGACATATTTTCGTCTGAATGTAGCAATAGGAAATCTAGTTCTGGGAACAGAGCGAAGGAAATTTTAGGTTAGATTGGAAATGCAACTTTCTTTAAATCAGCCTTTTCTTCTTTTTTAAAATAGTAATGGGAAAAAATATTAATTTGGTATTAATTAATAGTATATTTAACTTAAACAATATTCATTCAGTACCTCGAGAATTCATTTTTAACAAATATACGACGTAGATTATATTTTTTATGTTAAAATAATTAATTTTTTTACAAACTTTGTGCATTCCAAGTATCTTTGCATATTGACTTGATAGACAGTCGAATACCCTGCTTTCATGTATAATAATAACTTTTAAAAATTCATAAATGTTTACAAATTGAATGTGAGTTATTGCGTGTTTTTCACTTATATTACAGTTGATTTAATTAATTTAAAGTTGATATCTGATTCACCACTTGTTGTTATTTAGTTTAGATTGTATCACTTTCTTAAGTTTTTGCTTAATTGTATACTGAAATGACAAATATTAAATTAATGCATTTATGAAAACAGGAGCAGAACTTGAGCTAGATATTTTTGTGGATTCAATGAAGAAACGGGTACTTCTTTGGTTTGGCAATAAAAACTAGCGATAAAATTTAATTTCTGGTAACCTTAAGACTTCAGTAAATTACAAAGCTCTTATCCTATAAACATATGAATATTAATCAATTTACTTACATTAACTTATCCAAAGGTGTAACTAAGTTGGACCATTTAAATTCATAATAAAAATTGCAAAAAAATTTAACAAAAAAACACCTGAGCTTTTTGCAAACACCTGTTGCTTTTGTGTAGCGGTCATTTTGTTGCGTATATCTTAGTGTTAAAAAAAATTGCAAAAAAAATTAAGGGGTTTCCGTTTGTAAACTTTTAGCTCACGAATAAAAGCGTATACATTAAATTGTAATTCAATTAACAACTTCTCCTAGCTATATCTTATCCATCAACACAAAGCTAGGACTTAACTATTATCGATAATTTTGATTTATAGATTAGTTTAAAAACCAATCGAATGAGGTGGGGAACACTTGAAAACTCTATTTAATTACGAAGCTATTAAGAGCTGAAATAGGTACTTTTTCTGTTCATGTTCAAATTTCCAGCCAGTGGTGTATTGGGAAAGGCGAAAATGCATTCACTGAAGAGGACCAAAATAAAACAAAGCAAAATAAAAATAATAAATAAAGCTATTTTTTATAAATATTTTATACTGCATTAATACAGAAAAAACTAATCCAACACCTCAATATTTTTTCTCTACTGCCAGGGGTAATGCATTTTTATAAAGAGAAATAAAACCTATCACATACTTCTTTCTTGCAGATAGAAAAATTTCTCAGTGAAATGTTACCTGAATTAATGACATTGAAGAATAAGTAACATTAGTGTTGGAATCAGCCTTAATTATGTTTTAAAGTAATTAGAAATGCTATAGTTAAAATTCCGAATGTATAAATTTAGTTTTTATTTTAATTTAAAAACTGCAGTCTTTATGCAATATTTTCCCGTCAGCTCTTCTCTATTCTTTCTCTGTATATATATATATATATATATATATATATATATATATATATATATATATATATATATATATATATATATATATATATATATATATGGCTTACAACAGTGTATGAACATTACATTTTAATTCTTAATATGAAAAATTACAAAAAAAAATTATAAAGAAAAATAATAAAATTTTAAATGTGTAATTTACTTTTATATATATTATAGTACAAGAAACTAAAAGAAGACATGGTAACCTGAGAAAGAAAATCACTATTCTGTTATTCAGATGGTTGACAGATCTATACTTGAAACACCCAAAAACTATCACTTTCAAGTGATTATGCATACCAAAACACACAGTATTTAATTATTT
The DNA here is from genome assembly GCA_026290005.1 of Latrodectus geometricus. Lineage (NCBI taxonomy): Eukaryota > Metazoa > Arthropoda > Arachnida > Araneae > Theridiidae > Latrodectus > Latrodectus geometricus. The sequence continues at coordinate 39,466 of JAPDSC010120552.1, read as the reverse complement.
TTATTTGTATGTTATATATATGTCTGAAGAGCATGGTTGTAGGGCTTTGCACTTTTGTTCGATTCCAACCGATTCAATTTTTTAAAAAAAGAAATTAGATGTCGACTTCGTCAACGGCACTTTGAATCAGATTTAGCAGGTGAGTGTTTAAAATAATACAATAAAATTAAATGATCAGATAATAAAATTAAAAGCTTTTTAAATTTTCATCATCAACCTTATTAAAATCTTTAGAGGCCACAGTAACTACGTTTGGTAAAATTACGATTTCACAAAGCTACAAGTTCGATACTTATATATATATATATATATATATATATATATATATATATATATATATATATATATATAAGTTTGATACTTGTGTATAATTAGCATAAATTGTCATAAGTAAAAGGGGTGTTTGCTGGTATGGTTTGTTGGTAATATTAGGTCATGGAACTGGTATTACCAAACCCTAATCTTACCTTTAAGAATTTCAGCGAAAAGGCAAAAGGGGTTATTTGCTGGAAATTCGTGCGATAGTCTGTATTCCACCCCATTAAGAAGATAAAGGCAAAATATCAGCCAGTGCCATTCAATATAAATCATTAACAAGTCAGCCATATTAAAACTCATTATTATATAATCATTTTAGCAGCTGGTATACAACTCAATTTTTCATTCCTTCGCTGCTCGAAATCCATCTCCGAATTAGGGCGGTGTCTGTGCAACCTGTTGCTCTCGAGAGTGTGTGTGGGGAGGGGTCGAAGGAAAAGGGATGCACACGAGATCCAACACACATTCCAACAAGTATCATTAGACGTCGCGTGACTGGAGAGACTTTGTCAGAGAAAAAGAGAGCGTTTCGTGCCGATCTCAGGGTGGACGGCAGCCACCGCCACCCCCTTTCCAGTTCTGCAATTATCCTAAAAAGTACTCCGGGATATCTCTCTCCGGAATTATTCCAGGATGTCTTTTAGCGTCTCCTGAATCTTTTACGAATCCTCCTGAAGGATTCTGCTTGTCTTCATCAAGATCACGAAAGCCACCTGTTGCATGTGCGTGAGGAGGGACACGTTTCAGGAAAAAAATATACTCATGATGAATAGGTTGGCAGTTAAAACAAAGCTCCAGCTGTCTTTTCTGCTGACTAAAGCATCTAAACACAAACAACACGATAGTAATTGTGTACCATGGCCAAATGGCGGAGTCCATGGCTGAGCTGGCACCTTTTTCCGAAATGTCCTCATTATGCAATAAGAAAATTAGCACTAAATTTTGTAAGGAGATGGTTACCGTGACCTAGGGGTAGTACAGCGCTCTTTAGAGTTTCTGGATTCGATTCCAGGCGTTGTTGAGCTATAGATGCACGACGAGATATAGATGCCGTGCCTCTGCAAGCAAATTTGGAGAATTGACTGCTTAAGAGTTTTATGGGTTTTCTCCCTTGTGATATAAGTATATGGCTAATGTTTAAAAAATAGCACTAACAAATTTTGTCATGAGAACAAAGAGTTTTGGAATGAAAGATTCCATGTCCGATTCTATTTTTAGCTAAATACCTTGTTTTTAAAAATTGACAAAGCATTTAACCTTTAGATGCTTGTGTTTACCTGGTTTTCTTCCTTTCAAGATGTTAATATGACCGAATTTCTATTATAAGTTCTTCCTAAAAATAAAATGTTGGCGTGTGTGTGTTTTTTTTTTTTTTTTTTTTTTTCTTTTCTTTTTGGAAAAAAAGTTTTTACAGGTTTTATTTATTAAACTGACTATTTTGCGGTTCAAATAGTTAAGTTCATATAAGGTAAATTTTACTAACGTTTGCTATATGTTAGAAGTTGGTTCTTTCTGCATATCAAGTACACAGATACGTGGGGGAGCACAAAGTCTATAACTTATGTGCTCACTTAATCAGATATTGCACCACCACGTGATAGATATGGATGTGACTGAATTACTACGAAATTTAAAACAGAATTACTGTATTGCATTTTAATAGAGCTCCAATACTACAAATTATAAAATGAACAAAAATAAGATATCGTCGACAAGACATTAACAGAATTTCCATTATGGGAAATGGCATGGGGTAAATATTTCTCTAAAAATTGAAAAAAATTAGGTTATTTTTAAAAACTCCATTAATTTTGATTATAAAAATCCAGTTAAATGTATATAAAGCACAGCCAACCATTTAATAATTTGCAAATTGATGAAATTGAGGAGGTCCACACATGAGCTGGTTACTGGGGTATGTTAAATATGTCATGGTCGTAATGTCTTCCAAGTAAAATAATACTTCCAGGGGTAGCAGGTCACTGAGTTAACTTAACTTAATTCGGCAGTTAAGTTAACTCAACTAATTCGGTAGAAGGAAGCTGGCTGATGCAACAACAACGTCATCCGGGTAACTCTCTTCTCTGTGCAAATGAAGAACACTGAAATTTAAAGATTATTTAGATAATTTCTGTTGAAATAACACTCTACATGTTTTTCATTCATAGAAAAATAGCTTCTGCAGGTGAATGTCGGCCATAACTAAATAAATTCTTTCACGGTTCCTGAAGGCATGGAATTGCTATAACGGTCATTTAATTCGATATTGTGACGAGGTCAGCACCTGAGTTAACAGCTTCATAGAACAAAATCGGGAAGCATTAAACTGGAAAATAATAACGTGCATAAATTCTTTTCGTGCAGTATAGTCACCTGAATTTGAAGTTGAATTCTAAAATATATTCTAGAATACTTTGTATGAGTTGCCAATTTTAAAATAACGGAAGTTTAAATTTTTTTTATTTTGATAAAATTTTTCTTAGAATCAATTTTAAATTATTAAGTGCTAGCTATTCTTAAACTACAATAAGCAACTAGTTATTCACATTTACATCAGCAAGATTCACTAAGTTAATGTTTTTTTTTTGTTTGACTCATAGAAAACCAGTTTTACTTTTATGATATATTGTTATTTGAATATATATATATATATATATATATATATACAAAGACTATCTATTTTAAGAGTAATTACCTTCTTTAAACTAAATTCTGTGGCACAACAACCCGTTGGAGGAGCAAAGACTACAGTACCCATATATATTTTTTTGATCGAGGGTTCCAGCATATGTCCGGTTAGGTGGTCAGCCTAACTCGAAACCCCTAATGTTTAGTTCCCAAGTAATTTTGGTACACAATTTTATGGACCCACAGAAGGGATAACAGGCTGAGTCGATCTTGCCTAATCCGAGGATAGAACTTCGGACCTGTGCGTTGGGAAGACGCTATTACTATACCCCCGTACTTCAAGACATAAAAATTTTTTTCAGCTGATGATTTTAATTTACACGTGAAATATACATATTCACTAGATAAAATATTCTATTTTTAAAAATTTAAGTAAAATAAAATTGACTTCATTTTTTATACAACTTAAAAAAATATTCGTTGTGGTTCTTTTTTTAACTATCCCAGAAAAAATGACGAAAACTTCTGTCGGTTTAATTTTCGACGTACACATATTAAAAAAAAATCATATTATTATTAAATAATATAATTGAAAAACTAACGCTTCGAATTATAAATTTCAATTTGACAAATTGTGAAATCAAAATAAAAAAAATACATAAGAAAAATGAGCCTACGTATCAAGTGTATCTGAGTATATTAGATTTTTATCCATATTAATATATGAATTTTGCCGCCGAACCTGTCTAGTGGTTAGCGTAACTGATTACGGATGGGGAGGACCTGGGTTCGTATCTCGGCTCAGGCATGGATGCACTTTCTCTTCCTCTCTCTGTGACTCTTGTCCTTTCCTCAGATGATGGATGAACGTGGCCTTCCCTATAAACGGGTTTGTGGTGGTGTGCCGTGAGCGATGCTACTCGTACCAGGTTCACAGGTGCCCACCGGGTAACGATAAAATGAGTAGCAGTTTCCGGCCTTGTTAAGGCTAATATACTGTACTTCCTCAAGAATGCCCGCCATTAGAAACCAAAAAAAATATATGAATTTAATTATTTTTTTAATCATTTGGGAGAGAAAACCAATTTGAGATTGGTGCAGATAATCATACAAATATCAAAACTCTTTATGCAAACATCAAAACTTGATTTTCGTTATTATAAAATAATTATTCATATTATATAATCATTCAATCATCATTAAAACTTATTCAAAAAATAATTTGTTATTTTAATTAAATATAAACTACATAATATGTGATCTAGTAACAGACAGGTATGTTTATGATATTTCAAAATCAATCGCATTCTGTCTTCTAGGACTCCAACAAATATACATCTAGGACAGTGCTCTTCGAAGTAGAAGGTTCCGAGTTCGATTCCAATTCATGCTAAAGAAAGTGAAGTGAATGCTTCATTTTTGCATGCTATATCGGAAAAGAATGCTTCAGAGTTTTCAAACCTTTCTATTTTTACCATGAGTGAATGCCGATCAGTCCTCCGGTAGGGAAGACGAAGTCAATATCAAAGAGCCAAGCAACACTCTAACACACCTCAACTCCTTCGGTTTTCAGGTGGTTTTAAAAAACACATCTTTCATTGCTCAACAGTTCCAGGATGTGAACTTTAACACCATGGAACAGACAACTGGAGAGAAGTTTTTGTGGAGTTTGAATATATATATATATATATATATACTCACACGAATACATGTTTATAAGTTTAAGTTTCTACATCGAAATTACTTTTTCAAAAGTTGCTCCCAATGCCACTCAAATTATTGGAATAAGATTAAAATGTTTCAGCTGATCTTTTCTTGTTGCGGCTCAGGAAGCGCCCCCGTTCGGCAACGGGGCAACCTGCTCTTTCTACCTGCGAAATATTAATAGTCAGAGGCATGCAGGGCAAAATTAGCTTTTAATGCAGTTTTGCATTTTAATCCGATTGAACAAGCAATCCCAAGTGTAAGGACAAAAATGGGGAAAACTTTTCCTTTCCACTCCCCCCACCCCTCGCAGCGAAGTCCCCTCATGAAAACGAGTTAATCTCGAAACCAGGTAAAAGAGACGTACATAAAGTTCGCGAAAGTTTTACTTCTCTTCGCGTCATATATCTGTATAAACACAACGAAAGTCGTGGGTCGAGTAAGCACCTCCCCGAGATGATCCGCGGGGTGTGGGGAGGATTTGTGAGGGAGTGCAGGACGACACCACCCCCTCTCTACAGACGCTAAATGAAAATCGAGCTCTCTCCAGGAAAAATAATTAATTCTCGGTGTGTGTGGAGGAGGGGGGACAGTGGAGTCAGAACAGTCTTTTTAATATTCATAAAATGAGACCTTCAATTTTAGATGAGCAGGGGGGAGTCGCCAAATGAATAAGAAATGGCGCTTTAATTTCTCGAAGGAAAATGTCTTCGATGATCGTCATCGCTTACACAAGAGCTGCATATTTTAATAGTTTCGCCTCGGGTGCGTTTGTTTTACCTGATTGGAAGACCGGAGAGCATCCCGCCAAATGGCGCGCAAGTTCCTTCCAGGGCATTGTTTATGAAATTAAAGATGATTCTTTAATTTAAATTAATAAAGTGGAATTTCGTCGGATGGGAAATGTTCGGGAAACTTTAAAGATAATTTAAGAGCGGGAATCGTTTGTGTTAAGATTCCAAAATATACGAGTACGGTTACAGCTTTCAGCATCTCCGAAGTTTCTAAGTTATTAATTTATATATTCTTTGACTGCATACCACAGATTAATAGGAAAATTATGCTGAGAGACGTAATAGGTCTTATGTTCGATTCTGGCGATAGTGTTGAGTATACATGCTCAGAGATGAATTTAAAAAAGTATCAATAAATCAAAACACATTATTTTGAACTGCAGATTGACGATGAGAGTTGAAATTGAAATTGAGTATTTTCTAATTTAATGCTTCCCGAGTTTTAGAAATAAGGACTCCATTTCTTTAATCCTGCAGTTAGCTTTAACTATTTCGAATGATTTAGCACTGTTCTTTAAGATTATTTTAATTTTAAGCACTTCTTCTCCATAAGAAACTTTCATTAGAATAAAATGTATGAGAATGATTCTCAAATGATTATACATTAATTTACAATACTTCTTTCTAGGTTTAAACTTCTGGCCTTCAGGTAGTGTGTGGCCTATAGCTCGTGGATTCGAATCCTATTTAGGTCTTGGTTGTTATTAGTGGTCCAATCTGATTAGCCCATATGTATAAAAAGTGATCATAGAATGGCAAATTAAATAACCAATCCTAAGTTTTAATACAGTATATTCTGAGGATTATATAATCTCCTTATGATAGATTATATATATTGAATAACATTCTGCCATTTTGTGATAATTTAATGCACTTCCCTATACATAAAAAGAAATTGAATTCAGTGATACGCCAGTCCCCATGTCGCCAAGGCATATATGTCTATATTTTCTTTCTTGTCCACGGACCCAGGGGTAGTATTTAGTTCCCAAGCATATTCTGTATTCAATTTTATAGTCCCAATGAATGAATAAAAGGCTCAATTGTCTTTGCCCAACCCGAGGATTGAACCTTCGAACAGTACCTTAGAAATGCTAAGGGCGACAACTGTGCTTGTGGGGTTAACCCCAAAAAACACATATTTTCAATCATAGTATATCCCAAGTGCCTATTGTATATTCTAAATTCTATTCTAGTTCCTTTCATTATAAAATTTTAATAGACAAATATCTGTATAAAATCACTTTCCAATTTGATTTTGAATTGATTCGAAACTTATTTTTATAATGAACATGTATTGGTGATAAATGTTTCTGAATAAATTTATTGAATATCCTTAGTAATTTCATAGAACTCTTTAGTATTTAATATATTCTATTCTATATTATTTAATATATTCTATTGATTTTTTTTGTGATATTAATGTCACAAAAAATCAGAAGAACTTATGTATGTAAAAATGATTTACACATTGATTTTGGAAGAAAGAATTAAAAATTTCATAATGAACATATTGAATTGAAGATTATTTTTTCGGGATAATTATGCAGAACTCTTAAGCATAATTATAGTTTCTTCAGGAGTTTATTCCTATTTCTTATGAAACATTACTACAGAAAGTTATCTACATAAAATTGTTTTCTAATTTGGTTTCGGAAGAATAAATTGAAGCGTACCTTTTATGTAGTGATTAATATTTCAGATTAATTCTCTGTCTCAACAGAACGCTTAATATTTTCTTAAGTATATTAATAATATATCCTGAAGACTATTCCGTTTTCTCATGTGACCTTAAACAGACAACTATTTATACAAAATCATTTTAGAATTTGATTTTGGAATGATGAATTGAAACTTAATTCTCACTTAACAAGTCGAATTGTCGAAAAAAATTTCATCCTTATTCTACATAATAATAGAGAACATTCAACGCAAACCTTCTTCCAATTGGATTTTGGAAGGATAAATCGAAGTTTATTTAATAATGAACTTATTAAAATAATGATTAATGTTTCAGAAAATAATTCTATAAAACATTCTCAATGAGCTTGCACGAAATTCCTTTCTTTTTAATAATACCTTCAGAACTTTTTTCTGATTTCTTATGTGATTTTATATTTTACAATAGTCCTCTAATCTATTTTTATTTCCTGTTCATCCTAAAAATTATTTTACTTAAAATCACTTTATGGATTTAAAAAAATATTTCTTTTAGGTAATTCCTTAAAATTTTTTAGAAAGAATAATATGTTCTAAAGATTCTGATTCTTTTAGCTGTATTATTAGAAAATATTTGGTATACGATTACTTATTGATTTGATTTTGGATGAAAGTTTTGAAATTTACTTCATAATAAACATATGAATGATATTATAATATTCACAATAAATATGTTGTATAGTTAATACTAACAATTGTTCTACAAAACAATCGAAATAATTTTAAAGTTCTTTGAAGTATAATTACAATATGTTATGAAGTTTATTCTGAGATTTCTTATGGATCATGAGAAACAACAGTTAGTATAAGATTATTTTCTGATTTAATTTCAAATGAAAGATTTAAATGTTATATTTCATTAAAGAACTCGTTGAATTGGTGATTAATGGTTTACATTTACTCTATGGAATATATTTATAGTAATTTTACAGAACTCTTTTTTCAGTATAATAAAAGTATATTCTCGAAGTTTATTTTGATTCCTTAAGCCAAATACATGAAATAACAGTTGACCTAAGATTGTTTCTTTATTTGATTTCAGATGAATGATTCTAATTTCATTTCATAATAAATTTGAATTAAATTTTCTTAATATTTTAAAATTATTCTACAGAATAATTATAAAAAATTCTACAGAAATTTGATGAATAATAAGGATATATTCTAAGTCTCTATTGTTTCTTTAGGTAGCATTATACGAAACAACAATTTTTCACTTGATATTAGATAAAGGATTTGAAGTTTATTTCACAATGATCTGCTGAATCAATGATTAATGTTCTACTATTATTCTACGGAACATTCTCAAAAATTTTAGAGAAATTTTGTGTACGCAAATTGTATATTTTGAATTTATTATGACTTACGCAGTTCTGAAAAAAAATAATAGTAAGCATAAAATCACTGAAGTAATTTTCTGATTTGACTTCGAATATAAAAATAATTGAAACTTACTTCATAATGAATTTATGAAATGGGTAATTATTGCTTCATAATTATTCTACAGAACATTCTTAAATTTTCTTTTAAAAAAAAGTGAATTTTAAATATAAAAATAGTAAATTCAGAATTTATTTTCCTTGCTTTTGTAGCTCTGTAAGAAACAATAATTAATTTCTGAAATTGATTTCGAATAAAAAAATTAATTTCATAAAAATTTACAAAATTGACGATTAATGCTTCACGTTATACTACAGAACTTTTAAATACATTGATTCCTTACGAAACATTGTAATAAACAACTGTCTGTGCAAAATTATTTTCTAATTTGATTTCGGAAGAGTGGATTGAAACTTATTTCATAATGAAGTTATCGAACTGCCGATTAACAGTTTCACGAACAATAAAGCAGGGGGCACAAATCCGGCGTAATTTGGGAAAGAACATAAGCGATCAGTGCTTCGCCATTTTCATCTGCTCCAGAAATGGCTTTAAATGCCAATCTCGACCAAACCTCTTCGGCGGTTGTGTTTCTGCTGCTGCTGATTTCTCGCCAATTCATTACGCAACAGATGAACATCCGAATGAAGTCACTTGGCGAAATTGTTGCATTTTTAGACTCCCCCCAACCGAAACTTGCATCACGCGCACCCCTTTCAGTCCCCCAAGAAATAAAGCGATACAAACCCCCTAGTCCAGTTGATTGGAACCGAAACCCCCCGACGGGGGAGCCATCTTTCCTCTCCCCACGGTGTTGTCTTGGAGAACAAGGATGCGATGGGGGGGGGGCAGGAACACAAAGGTATCGGGTCTCAAATGTACCCGCTGCATGTGTGTGTGTTGTCCTCGGATATATATACACACACGTATACATGCATGCTGTGAGTCTGACCAGGGCCTCTGTCCGTCCGTGGCTAGCCGGACCAGGAGTGGTTAATGAAGTTAATTAGCAGGAGCCGGGGGACGGAGGGGGTGGCTGCGGGGGTGTATCTGGATACGGTGTCCGGGGGAGTGGGCTAATTGATGTTGTAGGCGCCTTGTTAATTACACATAGGCTATGGCAAGATTGATCCGGTGCAGGCAGGAAGCTGTGCGTCGGTCGCAGGCCCCTTAATGATTTGCGCCTCCAAGTGCCTTGGACAGAACGAGTTTAAATGGTTTTCTCAAGTTTGACACGTAGCTGCTGCGTCTCCTGGAGATGAGGAGGGACACAACGCCCTCCCCCCTCCAATGCATTGCATCTTTCTCAACAAATAGAGTAATTCCGTTTCCAATTTTTTTATCACTGTCCGGCACATCACTGTGTTTTTAAACTCATATGATTCACACATTTATTCCATGTGAACTATCAAAACCATCTTTTAATTCATTATTTTAAATCCAACATGATTTCATTCGAGTTATTTTCATATTTTTTTTAATCCTTATGGAATATATTCTTTATTTTTCCTTAATTAATTAATTATGTTTTAAAAATTTGCACAATAGTTTAAAAGAATAGAATTCAATTGTTCATGGTTTATAATTAATAAGGAATAAGAAAATGAAAGAGATCGTATGATTCACTTACCATATTTGAATGAATCATATTGATTCATTGTGAATGTGAAAATGAACAAGATATTATAATTTAAAATATTTTACTAAAATTGAATAAACCAAACTATTTTATTAATTATTATTGAGACAACGATTAGTGTAATATGATCAGCTTAAATGTTTGACCATATTTGAATAAATCAGGCTATTAATTGAGAATGTTAAAACGAACATGATAGTAAGAGATATATTTGAATATATCTTATAGTATTTGAAATAAATTACACTTTTTTGTAAATTTTGAATACGGAAATGTATAATAAAATATCACTCTTGACTGTCTCTTTCTTTTTAGATTAATTATCTTATTAATTGTGAATGTGGAAATGAACAAAATTGTTTAATTTTTTTGCCTTAATTCTTTAAAAATGAATTGCAGATGAAAAATCGGTCAATATGATTTAAAATAATGTAAGCTTAATAAATCATTATTTTGTACATTACGGATAAGTAAATGAACAAGTTATGGAATGATTCGCTGAAATATAGTACGATATTTGAATAAACCACTTTATCATATAAATTATAAATTTAAAAATGATTCTTATAAGTGTAAAAATAAAATGATTCTCTTGAATATTATACTACACTCGAGTAAATCCTACTATCTGATAAATTATGAATGTAGAAATTAATTAGAAAATATGATTTGTGTGCATATAAATGAATTTTAAATATATCGTTAAAATACATCAATTAAAAATATAGAGATAAAAAAGCTAATATGATTTACTTAAATGTCTCTTCACTTTTCTGTAATTTAGGAATACTGAAATGAAAAAAGTAGCATAATTTTATTTAAATATTTTACCATATTTAAATAAATTATATTATCAAGTGCTATTTTTTTTAAAGATCTGCTTAAATGCTGATAGTATGGTTCATACCACAAACTTGTTGATAATAAGCTTTTAATAGGAAGAATACACGTAGAATTGCGATGGTAGAACTATAATACGTAGAATTACGAAAATAGAACCGTAGTCGAATTACGAAAGTAGAACTGCAGTACATAGAATTACGAAGGTATAACTATAGTATGTAGAATTACGAATACAGAACTATAGTACATCGAATAGTATCATGCAGGTTATCTTGAATAAAATTACAGTAGATCTAATAAGCGGTAGGAAATTCTACTACAAACAGAAAATAAAAATATATAATATAATAATAAATATATATTAAAAATATTTCTCCTAAAAATACTCAAAACTTTCTTGTGTTATTACTTAATTAATTATATGGCTCATGGTATCTATAACTAATTTACTAATACATTATATCCCATTCAATAATTCTGGACTTGAAGCCCAAAGGAAATGTTATTTTTTTACAAACATCGCATTAGAGCTGCAGAATATAAATGATGATAATAATATAATAACGATATAGTATAATATAATAATGATATACTATAAATGATGATCTAATAATGAGCCATAATAGAAAAGACCCAGTGATTGTAACTTTTAAACAACAATCAAAAGCTGTGCAATTTTCTTTATTCCAAGGATTGAACTCAGGCACCCCTGACTGAGAAACCAAATACAAACTTATGTACCTCATGGTTGATATCTAAAACCGTGATTCTATATTATTTTAATACAACTCTCTCTAAAATTAATTTCATCAATTTATTATTTTATTATTTTTATTAACCATGAAATGTTGATAAAAATAATAAAGTAAATAACTGGTTAATTATTATATTTTGTTCCTATACGATTTAAAGTTTGCATCACTTTTCAGGGATAAGGACTATTAAAAATTACAGTATTATAATTTACTTTATTATTTTTATTTTCTTAGATAAATATTTGAATTTAATTGTAATATTAAAATTCTGATTAAAGAATGATAGGAAAAAGTAAAAAAAAAATTAAAAATGGCAAGTACTAAAATAACAAAAGAGAATGAAATAGTGTAATACTAAAAACATAAAAATACTGCTACTTTTCTTATTTTTAACTCGAAACAGATATAAAAAAAACACATTTCAAGAATTAAATCGGCTATTCTACAAAACTAAAAATAAAATATCTTCGACGAAATTTTAATGGCATTTATCCCAGTTTTACTTGATTCTCGGATAATCGGGGTCCTCCTGAGGGAAGAGTCCGGCCTCCCGGACCTTCAGGGAGGAGCAATTAGCACTGCCTCCGGATTCTTCTCTTTATGCTATTAAGTTTTAGTCGGCTTCTTTCTATTCTTTTAAACCCTGCATCTTTTCCCGTTAAAGACAGATTAGACGAAGTACGGAAGCCTCCTTTTTTTGACAAATTCGTACGTATTCCATCGAAACTCTTAAGCTTTGAAATTGAGTTTCTTATTTTTGAGAAAGGGAACATCACATAGTTAAAATAGATTCATTTCTAGTTACCGTTCCACAGTTTCGATTCTTGATTTCTTCCACAAACTTAAAACATCTTACGTCAATTTAGAGATCAACATGGTAGTACAGATTAACTTTAAAAATACGGATGTTACATTAGCCTGATGAAAAAAAGCAATTATTTCAAGGACAAAAATGTATTATAAAATAAAGATATTTATTTGAAAAGTAATACTGGATTTCTTGCAAGTTCTATACTTGATCAAGCGAAACATTGTGTTGAAGGAGGCTCAGAGCGTTAAACTTTTATACAGTCGATCCTACCTCTTTTTGTCAGCTGTGAAAGGTGGCATCTCAAATAAATTATTTTAGAATCATGAAGTTGCATTTAGCTTTCATGGAGTCAATTACACCCCTTTGGGTAATTTGACGAATATGCCATCTCAGGTCTCGACCTCGTCAAAAGAACAAGGTTCAGAATCATTTAGAGGCTTTTTGCGTTTAGTCACTTTAAAAGAAAGGTATAGACATCTAGAAATGAATGTAATAAAATAAATAGAAAAGTTTGTATCTTTAATGAAAATTTTTTGAGTCTAACATCCATCATTGTTGTGGGAATATAGGAAATAGAGTGCCAGCTCTGATGTTCTCTTAGTCACTCAAAAATTTAACTTAATAAAATGTGATAACCGAAAGGCCGACTAATTTACTTAAATCAACGTGAAGTTTACGTAAATTTAGAACTGCAAAGAGAAGTTCAACTTGTTAATTATTCGTATGACCTATGTTTTACGTAAAAAGTTGTAGAGGTGGATCCAGCTCAGACGTCGAGCTCATTATTTAGCTATAATTCAGGAATATAAGGGAAACTCTATAATGCGATACATTTTTAGAAATAGTCATGATTTGTGCATTTAATTGAATTTTATATCTGCAGAAAGTTCTGTACTTTAATTTCAGTATGATCATAAATAATAATGGCCGATACTAAATGCATCTTGAGTGATTGAATTTATCTTAATGATAATAGTGTGGAATCTCCAGTTTGCTTGTAATATGTTTCCAAATGACAATATTTGCCAACAATAAAGTAGCTTAAATACAGCCAATCCCGCGTCATTTTGAAACACAGTCAAGTGCCATCAGTGAACACCACAGATATATACTATTAGGACAGGTATAAAACTCCCAACACTCCATTAAACACATACACTCACAAATCACAACACTCCAGTCACGAGAAGGACGTCTGTTTCAACCAGATCACTGCTGCTATGTAGTCCTCTTACTCCAAATACAATACCTGAGAATAAAAAATTTAAATTCTCTATGTGATCGACAGAAATGCATTATCGAATAACATAAAGGCATTCTATATTTTTTTGGGGGCAGCCGGCCAATGACTGAGTGGTAGCATTCCTGACTCCTAGGCTGTTGGTCCCGAGTTTGAATCCCAGTTTGGGCATGGACGTTTCCTTTCTCTTTGTATTTTTTGTTCTTCCCTGAGATGATATATGAATGTGGCCCACCCTATAAAGAGTTTGTGGTGGTGTGATGTGGCTAATGCTACTCGCCTCCGTGACTTGGTTCACAGGTGCCCACCGGGTAACGCTAATTGAGTAGCAGTTTCCAGCCTTCCAGCCTTGTTGTGGCGAAGGGTTAATCACCTAGTGCCCGCCGCTAGAAAAAAAAATTGGGGGGGGGGAGCTTGGGTTTAACTTTCATTTACAATTTTTCTCTTGTGATGAGAACTTGTACTTTCAGCTGTTTTCTTTAATGATTTGAACTAATATTTTCAATTCCTCTCTTGTGATTAAGACAATACTTTTAGTCATTTTGTCAACTGATCTAACTTCTGTTTTTAATCTTTTAATTTGAATTATATTTTTAGTTTTTCTCTTATAAATTGAGCTTAAACTTTCACTTTTTCTCTTGTGATATGAACATTATTTCCAATTGTTCTTATGTAATTTGAACTTATACTTTTAGTTTTTCTCTTATAATTTAAGCTTTCATTTAGTTTCAAATTGCAGGAAAAGCTTCAACATTCTCATGCAATTGAATTTAAACTTTCAGCTTTTCCCTCATGATTTCAGCTTAAAGTTTAAGTTTTCTCTTATGATTTGAGCTTGAATTTTCAGATATTCTCTTGCAATTTGAGTCTACACTATCAATTTTTTTTATAAACTTTCAATCTTTGTCCTGTAATCTCAACTTTTACTTTGTCTCTCTCTTGTAATTTGAATTTTTACTTTTAGATAGATTTGACTTTGATTTCAGCCTGAACTTTCAGTTTTTCTCTTGTGATTTGAATTCATACTTTCGGCCATTACGTTGTTATTTAAATATAGCCTGAGAACTTTTTTCCCTCGAAATTAAATATTTAACTTGTTTCGTTTAGTTGAAAAGTTTTATGATTTGAATTTAGCTTTTCTTATGTGATTACAATTTACATTTTCAATTAATCTACTATAACTTCAGAACACATTTAAATTTTCTTAGTTTATTGTTTCTTTCTGGTGATTTAAACTTTTAATTCCATCTCTTATGATTAGAATATAAAGATTCCACTTTTTTAGTTCTAGTTAGATTTAAATTTTGAGGCTTTCCTATGTGATTTAAATTCATATTTTAATCAATTTCTCGTGTTACCTTTTTAAAAATTAAATGTAATATTTTTATTCTATAATTTGTGCTAAGACTTAAAATTAAGACTTAACTTCACCTTAATTAGATAAGACTAGATTTGCCAAACTAGAATTTGATTGAATATCATTAATTTTCTCGATCTTCCTAACGCAATAAAAAATTCTGATGGCCAAAAGTAGCAAAAAAAAAAAAAAAAACCTTTAAGTATACCAAATTTCACCGAATTTCAGAAATGCGCCAAATGAATTATGCAGCATCTTAGCCAGATTTAAATTACTTGTTCGAAAATTTATGATCAGTTAAAAACCATCAAAATCCTTGAATTGATCTATAATTATTTAATTAACCCTTATTTGCATAATGGTGGAAATTTCCATCATAACCTATAATGCCCAAAAATTATATAAAAGAACAAGTTCACTTTAAGTTGATCGTGTTTGGATACCTTTTTAATGTCCATTGCATAAAAAGAAACATAGCTGTCAAAAATAAACAAGTGTCATGATCAGTGTTTAAAGTTGTCTCATTCCGCTGTTGGTTGTAGTTGCAATAAACGTATGATTTCGTTTATATCTTTGTTTTATTATATTAGAGTTTCTATTGCTAAAAAATTAAAAATGAGTGGAAGAAAGGTTTGTAACACGCGTTTCTGTTATTTCCCTCTTTTATTTCTATTTAGTACAAAGCTAATGATCTAACTTTGGATGATGATGGAAATTTTTAGCATATTGCTTTTTGCTAAATTTATACTATAAATATATACTAAGATTTTTTTTAACCATTTTTCCTTTAATTTTGAACATGAATTATATCAACTTGATTTATTTCACCAATAAAGAAAAAATCATGCAAAGAAGGGTTAACTAGATTTATATAATTCATTCGTACCTTAAAATTCTTAAACGTAAACTTTAATAAAAAAAAAACTTATAATGGAAAATCCTATATTTAAGGTATTCAGTCGTCAATAATTCCTATTATGGTTGGACAAAAGGCAACGTCATCTCAATTCAGGGATTGCCCCTTTCATCTGGAAGTCGCTTTCACGGAGTTATCGTCGTCTCTTACGTTAGTAATCGCTCTTAATTAAAAAGGTGACATATCGGTTAGAGCATCTCCTGGGATCTTGTAACTTTTTATGGCAATTTTCTACATCGAAAACTAGAAGACACATTTTTTTTCCTTCTTCCAGCCCATAATCCTCGTCTTCTCTTCAAAAGGATGCTAATTGAATTTTTAAGAGTGGCGGCGCCCGAGTTCTCTTTCAGTTGGAGATCTTTATCCCTTGACATTCCAGACATTCGACGATAAGCAACAGAAATAAGTGGCGCAGCACTTTCGCAAAGATCTTCTTCGAATTCGACATTTTAATCTTTTGTTAATCTTCTCC
The DNA here is from genome assembly GCA_026290005.1 of Latrodectus geometricus. Taxonomy (NCBI): domain Eukaryota; kingdom Metazoa; phylum Arthropoda; class Arachnida; order Araneae; family Theridiidae; genus Latrodectus; species Latrodectus geometricus. The sequence goes on along the minus strand of JAPDSC010120552.1, from coordinate 22,890 downwards.
ATTTCCATTTGCGGAATATCGGTTAGGTTGTTAATAAGTAAGACATGCGTTATTTCTTTTTTGTCGTTATTATCCGCGATAATTTAATTATCTCCTGTTTGATAGGTACTTTTCGGCTGAAAGAGAGAGATAAAGCTAATTGATGCTGCATTGTAGGATTGGTATTGTTTGTTCATTGAAAAACATTTCTGACTGTATATTTGTGCTGATGATAGCCATTAAACATAGCTGAACCTTTCCTCATTTTGAGCCAAATTGTTTGTATACCCATAACTGTCGTTTCGTTCAAAGAGACCGGCATGTGTCTCTGAACCTAACCCAAGAGCTCCTCCAGTAACTCAATAGTTTCATGCCGCTTCCTGTCACGATTTGCAAAATGAAGCTTCTTTTGTCACGTGCAGTGATTGGGAGGGTGACCACATTCTCCCTCACAGGCTTGCTGCAGCTTCGTGGGTTAAAGACGAGTGCACGTTAATGTGTGACGTTGAAAGCCCTTCTACTGGTGGGGCATGGATGTGGAGAGAGAAGGAACCAACTCAGAAGTCACTTCGTTAACTGACCATGTTCAAAATGACGAGGCGCTTGGGGATGTGCGAGTATTCCAAACACGTTAACCTTAAGGTATAGTGCGGGTCTCACCCGTGTCACTATGTATGTACCTATCCCGGAGTTAGGCATAATCAGTTATGTAGGAGTCATCGTTATTTAGAAGCAAAGCATATGATTCATCAGTACTTGACCTGTCACCCCCAGAGTATTATTTCTCTGGTACGACAATGTAACCAAAATCTATTTGTCATCTCTAGGCTGCTTTTAGTGAACGTAAGAGATCTTTGGTTAAATCGGGATTCAAACTCACGGCTTCCGATAATAAGAACGGCGATCTTCTTTACCAAGTCACCACAGCCTGAACGACATTCTAGTGGCTTAACTTAAACTCTTCCTCTTTCTAAATTTCCGTTCAACACCAACAGATTGATTGATTGATTGACTGTGTGAAGAGACCCCGGACTGTACCATGTGGTTAACGGGTAAAGTCTTCCCCACACCTAGAGTCCCCTAGACCTCTAAGAGGTGCTTGGGAGCATCTGCATAGCAACACCAACAGAAGGAAATAAACTTAGATATATGCATAAACCTGAATGGAGGTGACTTTCGAAAATATAGAGATCAGTAATCTTCTTCAGGCTAATGTCCTCCAAGATGGCCACACCTGGATTAACCTCTAACAGTTTCTTTTCCTGGTGCTACAGGATCAAACCAAGTTTCAATCTATCTCCAAATAAAGTGGTCTTGAGAATCGCTAGTGGCACAGAAACGACCCTCCTCTACAAAAAGCACAACTCCAGTGATGAGATGATTAGTTTTTGTACTTATTGAACAATTATGAACAACAGCGCCAAGGATGGCGAATGCATAGGATACTTTTGTGAAGGTGGCTAGACAAAATTAATTGTGGCACTGATCACCCCTTTGTTGAGCAATGTTGCTTGTTGACTGGTTTCGGACATTTTCCACCAGTATCGGTCATTTAAAGCAGTTGTTTTCCTAGGGAGCCTACGACCAACATTTCTAATAAATGTATCTATAGTTTGGAAGCTTTTCAAGCGTGTGAAATGGCACTTTTATTGATTTCGAACTCTTCATTTACACTGGTTGCACTATGTCCTTCAGCTTTTTGATAACTTTTCTACGTGTGAAGTAGTCCACGTGATTTCAATTTTAGCTATATTCCTCGAAAGAACTAACTCTCAATTGCAGCGAATGCTTTAATTGTGTTTCTGTGTTCCTTTCATTGTATTTTGAGCTGCGACGGCTAATCGAATGTGTTTAGCGTACTCTCACGTAAGTTGGGAAAGTTTGTTCTTGACATTTGCATAAGCATGACCCTTCTACTGAATTATGTGTTCGTTTTTCTGATCGCACGCACACACACACACAAAATATATATATATATATATATATATATATATATATATATATATATATATCATAATGCTATTCGTTCAGCATGTTATTGTTTTTCAATAAGATTTGTTGGAAATTGTCAAGTTTTCTAAAGTTCAGCCAAAGGCTTACTGCAACTAGAGAGTGTTCTAACAGAGCTTTCTTCTCGTTCGTAGTTCTTCGAAAACATGAAATTTAAGAAAGAGTATGTATATCTTCAAATATAGTGAGCAAAGTAATAGTTAGAAAACTTAAAAACATTAATTTTAATTTAAAGGAAAATTGAGTAATAGCTTTAATTAAATAAATTAAATAATTATCAACGTAAACTCTCTTGGAGATGTTTTAACGGAATAAATAAAAAATTATACATAAAAAAAAAAAAAAAACACAAACAAGGAAGTTTTTTAAATCAGAATTTTTCCCCCATGTCGAATACAAAGAAAAATATTTCAGAGGAATAACAGAACACGAAAATTAAAAACAGAAAATTTGATGGAAAAGTTTTTTAAAAAAAAAGAGTGAAACTACAACTTTAAGAGTATATTTTTTTAAAACAATGGATAAGAAAGGTATTTCAAGTTCATTATTCAAGTCAACATTCAAAAGAATAAACAATGGCTACACAAATGAGCTGCTCCCAATACTTTTGAACCATTGAAAAAATGATGAGAAATTTAAAAAATAAATTAAGAAAAAAATTTTTAAGAACTGTTCATTTAAGTATTCCTTAAAACCTGTAAATAAACTAAATCGAAATGCCTATCTCCTTGTTCCCCTGATGAAAATAAAATTATATTCGATTTTTTTCTTATAAAAACTTTTTTTTCTCAATTTTCCTATTTTTAACCTTTAATTTTTATTTATTTTTATTGTTATGAACATTTTACTTTGTATTTTACGATGCAAAGTTAAAATTTACATATAACATTCAAGGAAAATCAATTTTGAATCAAAAATATAATTTTCTTCTCATATCTTACATTTCTTATATTTATGTGACACTGAGATTTCAAAAAATCATTTAATGTATGAAACTAAATTTATATTTTTTCATTAAATATGTGTGTGTGATCCCTTTTGAAAAAGTAAATAAAGTAAATTTTATGTCAGTTTCTTCATAAAAATTATTCATTTTATATAATTTATTATAAAAATGAAGTTTCCTATGGTTGATCTGATAATAAAACAACACACTGTTTATGTTAATTGAGTGTAGAAACAAATATAGATACATAGATAGATAACATAATGAATGACAAATAGTATTGTATAACAGATAATTATTACCACTTGGCACTACACTGTACAAACTAATCTCCTACCGAAATGTCGAACATCAATTGATTCGTCAAAACATCAATATCTTGCAGACGTTAATTAAAACTTCATTACGTAATTTATCACTTAAGAAGATTAAGGGAAACCCTGAATGATAAGTTACATCGTATTCCTAGTAGCGGCAGGACTGCAGTCCATTTTAATCGTCCCCTTTCCTTCGAATAAGACTTGGATACCATCCAGAACAATTCCACAGGTAAGCTTGCAACTCGTGCCTCCCCTCCGCACACCCTTCTGGAAAGAAGAGCGGACGACTCTTAGCGAAACGCTATGCGAGAAAAAGCTTTCTACCTAATGAGGAAGGGAACCAAGACAGAAAGGATAACGCAATTCATCAAGTGTCACGAAAACAATTATATCGCTTGCATTTTTTTGTTGCCCCCTCCCCCACCACCCAACTAGATCCTCCCTCCCCTTCCACTATCGTCGTCAAGACATAGAAAAGTTTCCGTTGCCTAAATGATGAAAGTAATTGCAATTAGTGTTCATAGCACACTTAAATTTGATTAGGGAAAGGCGTGTCCGCATCCTTTCACTCCCCCGCTAGTCACGTGATGAAGCGTGCCACTGCAGCACCCCCCCGAGGTTCGGAAGACGACATTTACCCCCATCAAAAACGTTATGCTGAACAATAAGCAAATTAATTACAAATGATCTCGTATAACTTGCTGCGACACGAAGGCTGCTTTTTTTTTATGAGGAAACGATCCTGCACGCGCAGAGTCATCACCGACAAGAAACGTCACACGTTTGATGGCAACGGAAAATGAATTAATATAAAAAGTTAAAACTCACTTGGGACAAGAAGTAGAATGAAATTCAGAACTCATCAGCCTGTACAGTACGCCAATTTGTAGTAGGAGGGATAAGGTGGTTTAGGAAGAAAGGGGTCACTGTAGTGACCGGAGGTATTGAGTTCGATGCCGACCTTAAAGAAAAACTTCCGGCTAAGATTGGTTATGCACCTTGAAAATTCCATAAGTTCTAAAGCATAGCATGGCATAACGTGGAAAGGAGGATGACAGCTCCGGTGTCGACCTCATCTCTTGATCGTGATACTAAATGAAGAAGTAGTTAGCTATCTAAATCAATTAAGGATGGAGAAGCCAAAAATATATTGTAATAACCTAACCTAAACTATACTAATACGGCGGGGTTAGCTTAATGGAGAAATGAGTCATTATTACGACTCGAAAGTAATGCATTCGACACTAGGTTGTATGTGAAGAAACGTGACGTTGAGAGAGAATATAACTTTTATATCTTCTTATTGTGTTCAATATCCCACCACTGGTGTGGTATTGTAGTTTGGAAAAAAAAAATTCCGACTTAAGTCAACTAAAAATCAAGACGTATGAAATCTCAAATTCGAGGTTTTGTACAGAGCAGCAGCATGAGATGATTTGGGTATTTCATATCAATTTTATAGGCACATCAATCAATGGAAACTTTAAGATTTTTTGGGGATTGTTTCTCTAAAGAATTTTCAGCAAATAGTGGTCTGTCTTCTTCAGTCATAATGGAAAAAACCTGGAAACTTTTTAAATTCCCTCTCTAACAGATGTGTATACAGAAGTAAAATTGAAGCGCCGTAACACCCAAAGGTTCACCATAGCGTAGTAGCGGGACTGCTGTGTTTGGAATGGGAAGTCATGAGTTCGATCCCAGTTCCTATAAAACAAGGGATATGGATATTGCATTTCTGTTTCTTGTATTCATATGTTTTGAGGAGAGTCCTTTGATACCACAAAGTGAATAACTTAAACAACTGAAGGACTAGCAAGCTGTGGTATATCTTTTAGGAGTGCTGTTCATAAATATTGGGCTACATTTACGAGTAGCAAGGGAGGAAACAAGGTAAAATACTGAAAACCAACAAGTGATGGTGCAGAGAGGAAAAAAGGAACATTCCAATGTTCTTTGGTGAAACAGCGAAACACTGTTTGACCGCAGAAACGATGAAGATGGGAATGTAAGATTGAAACAAGATTTTCTTCTCGGAAAATCACAGTCATATCACTATGATTAGGTCGGTTAGGAATGTCGTACTTTGTAATTGGAAAGTAGTGAGTTCAAACTCCAACCCAATCAAAGATACCACTGTTTGCTAGGGTACGTTAAATACGTCATGGTCGCAATGTCTTCCATGTGAAATGACACCTCTGGGAATGGCAGGCCAAGTATTGGGTAATCTTCTACTTGGCCCTAGCTTCTAAATAATGAAGACTCCCACCCGACTGCTTCTATCTAATTGGTAGAGTCCAACTTAGTTCCACGTACAGGGAAGCATGATAGGGCAACAACAGTGAGTCTCTTTGAAGAGAGCACTTGGGAGTTTTCTGCATCTTATTCTTTGTGACAAACACGTGATAAGGCCTTTCTATGTGAAAAGATTCCTTTCGAAAGGGGGGAAATGAAGAACTACCTTAGAATGGTCTCAGTATTTATCCAGCTTGTAAATAATTTTTAGGAGGACTTTTCATAGATAGCAGGCAGTATTTACGTGTTGAAATGGAGGAAATCTAGAAATTTCTCAAGCACCCACCAAGGCAGACACGCATATGGTACCTTCATCTGTGAAACGCGAACTACAACAAAATTTTATTCATTTTATATACATTATTATTTAGTTACTTTCGATTAAAAATTCATCTCTGCATATGACTATAATAGCTCTGCATATAAAAGAAAATTTTGTATTTTGTTTTAGGAGCAGTTTCAAGCATATAACTTTGTTTTCAAAGATTGTTTTATTAATTAGTGGCAGAGCTTTTCTTGTCACTTTAAATTCTTTTTTTTATTTTAAATTTATATTGTTTTATTTCGTTTATTCAATGGAAAATATTTAAATCTAATATAATGTTAGAGTACAAAAAATTACAATCTGACATTGGTAGATCAACAAGATTTTTTTAATAACATCCACAGAAATTTTGTAAAGGGTATAGCTGCATGAACATTATTTGTAAAGGGTATAGCTGCATGAACATTGTTTTAGTCTTTAGTTCAATTACTTTTGATTTCAATTCCCACTACGTTGGTTGGTTCTGATGACATTTGGCTATACCAAGCCCACCCGTCAAGAGATTAAGCGTTTTTTAATAAAGCACCCTCATACGAAGGTGGAAGTACGGCTTTTTGCTCATAGATGGCAGCACCATCTGAATTTTCCAATTTAGAGATTGAAACCAGTGAAGACCCATAGCCTGGTTCCAACCACCCTCAGAGGTATTCATTTGTAATGGGAACATGGAGGACCCGACAGATTTTACGTGCCCCATTCATCATTAGTGAACACGGCGGATCTTCGGCTAAACCGGGATTCGAACTCAGCACCTTCTGGTAACAAGAACGACGCCCTAACCAATCAGTCCACCGCGGCCTTATTTCCCACTATAAAACAGTTTTTGTATCGATTCATCATCCCCAATAAATATAAATCAACGTCGATTGCATTTATGAACAAAAATTACTTATTCTATCTGTGGGTTCATTTATTGTGCGTGTTTATCATATTTTTTTCCTGCTTCTGTTTAGATTCTATTTCCAAATTTAAAAAAAAATCTTTAATTGCTAAGGATGTAAGATGACGAATATACTATTTATATTTCAATAAGAAATTGATGCAGATATGTTCTTAACTTTTCCTATCACTCTTGAAAAAATCAGTGTTATATTAAACTTAAAAATAATTTTGTAAAATTTATTAATTTTTCGCATAAGAAAATTTACTATGTCTATTCATATGACTAAAATATTTGTTTCTGTTTATTTTAAGAATTCCAATAAACAGTTCAAAATTAATTTAGAACAGGGAAGTTTAAAGACTAAGACTCCTTAAAAAAAATACCCAATTAAACCGAAGCCCAGCATATTGAACATCCCATGCAAAAATTCGTCGGTTTGAGCCCCACTTCGTGCGTGGAAGTTTGTTGCGGCTTAGAGTCCTCTATAAACTACCTGTTCCTTTCTGATTGTCTTTCATGTGTGATAAAAAAAACCCTTGAGCGATAAATAAACCAAACCAAAGCAGCATGAAAAATTTTGTTAAGTACAATATATGTTAGTAGCTGTTTGGAGGAAAAAGAGGTGCCATCTCAGATGTCAACCTCATCACTTCATCATAGCTTAAAATTACCATATGATTCTCTTTTTATGAGCTTGGTCAGAAAAAATGGGCAGCTGAAAACATATGACAATAACCTACAAATTTTTAATTTTTTATTTTTATCTTTTAAAAAAATATCTTCCTAAATTTAGTATTTTTAAAATTTGATGTACATAAATATTTTTATATATTTCTCAAAAATTGATCATTTATGCCAAAATTTGATTAAAAATACAACTTTGCAAAAGTAGAGGTTTGTTATGAGCAAACTCAAACTAAATTCATCATTAGAACAAACCCCCTTCTTATCTCTTTACAGCCCCCTTTTTTTAAAAAAAAAATCTCCTTAAACGATACGTTCCCAGTTCCTAAATCCTGATAACACTCTTGAAAATGTTTAAAAAAAATTAAAAATAAAATAAAATAATAAAAAATGGCCGAAGATGAAAGAGAAAAAAAAAATAAAGTTCGTCTGAAAAGAGATAAAAAAAAGGGGGGAAGTCACAAAAAAATTAAAAATAAAACGAGAGAATTAAACACCGAATTTAAAAAAGTAAGGAGTCAGAGAAAACTATTAACCGAAATCTAGACAGTAAGAGGTGTAGGTGGAAATATACCTCGCCGGGGCCTTTCTTGAGATATCATGCACTAGAGAAAAGGGTTGATGCGGGGGTGGTGGAGGGGCTGATATCGCAGAAGGGGGTAGAAGGAGAAGGAAATGAGCGTGCGACCGTTCCACCGGAAATGGCGCCCATTGATTAACCGGTACCTCGTTCATTAGTGGCGCATTAATTATAGAACTTGTCTCTGGGTGATAAGACTCGGAGCATCGGTCGGTTCTTATCAGTGGAGCATGGCGAACCCATCCCTCCTTCCCTCGAAAATCTCTCGCCCCCTCTCTAAATCTAACTCCCCTACCTCGACGACAGAGTAGTGACATCATAAAGTTCTATGGTTTTTGCCAACAAATGGCATTATTTTTTTTCCCCACCTTCATTTTTTTTTCCAGAATCTGGGGTTTGAATAGGAAGTAAGAGGGAGATTTTTCAGATCGTCGGTTTTTTGATGAAACTGATCATTTAAATACCTATATTTTACTAATCGCTTGCGATTTCAGTTTACTAGATTTGCATGCCGACTATGTGACAGGTGTCAGCAAGGAGACAAACTCTAAGTATGTGAAATGTAATAGGAATAAAGTAAACTTAATTAATCGGTTTATAGGAAATGAGACAAGAAAACACATTTCAATGCGAATGATTTAAAAACTTGATATATATTAATATCAGATTACAGCATATGCATTCTAGTATAAATACTCTACAATCGTACACATTTATATTTATTTCATTGTATATCATTTTCAAGATCAAACATTCCAATACCAATGTGTTATTGCTGTTAAAGCATCCTTCATGTCTCTGATATAGCATCTATCTATATATTAGCATCTATTTACCACATTTAATTAAAGTTAACATTCCAACAAGAATTTCATATAATATATAAATATTAGTTTGGGGAAAAAGTTATCCATTATTTTTTCGGTAGACGTCTGTAGTGATCGCTATCTCGTGAGGTTTCTATCAAACAATTTCAAATTTATGCTCATTGGAAAGGTGACAGTGGACACTAAAATATTCTCTTGCGGTTTTTTGTTTGATTCATTCAGTTATGAGTACAAGGTTTTAAAAATGGAAGACAACAAACAGAAAATTCGATACATTTTCGTTTTTCTTTTATAATGCCGAAAAGGCTAACCAGGTGGCTAAAATTGTGAAAGGTGTTCATCGTCCTATATAAAACTGTAACAACCAGTTACGTACAATTTTTGTTTCGTCGATTCCGTTTGGGTATTTGGATGCTAAAGATGCACCTCGCATAGATAAAACATCGTCGAAAATGTCGATAAAATATCAAAAATTATCAAACTTGACAGCATGTCAGCAGTCGTAGCTTCGCACAAGACCTAAAAATCTACATGAAAACTGTTTTGAACCTTTTTACAAAGCGAATCTGAAAGAAGTTACAAAAAGTTCACGTAAAAATAATGGATTTATTTTCCCCAATCTAATATATATATTATTTCAATGATAGTATTCTGAATGATATAGATTTCTACATTGGACTTTTCCAGCACATGGACATTCAATTCGAGTGTTTTACATTTTGATTTAGATTTTTGTTTCTCCAAACTATAGACCACGTATTCCAATATAAATATGCTATAAGCAGATGCAGATTACTTTCCAAGTGTGCTAATATTAATGTTACATATAATTTGATATATTATATTTCAATCAGATTGTGTGTCTGTGAAGAACAAGCATTCCAATAAGAATGTACTAGAAGTGATGTAGATTTACATATGTATTACACATCAGATTTTAGCAGGCATATTCTAATAGGAATATTCCTTATATATAATCTGATACAGATTTGCATCCTACTCAGACTATAACATACGCATTCCAACATGAATATGTGTGTCATAATCTACATTCAACACTAAATTCTAGTGATAAGAATTGTGAAAAATCCTCTCTTGTCTTGATCGTCTCTAATACTGAACATTAGCAAATGTATATTGCATGTTTGCTTTATGCTGGGACACATTCAGGGATTTTAAAAATTCCTTTTTAAAGGGTTTGGGGATTTTCAAAGTGATTTACGAATCTTCTGGAGGATTTGGGGATATTCTGGCATTCAAATAAAGGTTTCAACATAGAAGACGTCCTGCTAGAAGGCAGTACAGGCTGTTAAGGATTGTATATAGAACTTTATAAAAATCTCTAGATATTAGAATACCCACTATTTTTTGTGGGAAAATTATCCCTTTCGGGAAAAAATATTTTATGTTAAGATATATTAAGTAATGGCTTACAATATATCAATTTTTGTTTTTTTCTCCAAAAAATAACTTACCTAATTAAATTGATTTATTATAACACTTTTGAATTATCTTTTTTTCGACATCTACTGTATTGAAAGAGATAGCACAACTATTTTGTTTGGGGTCGGATAAGTCTTATACACACAGATACATATAATACATACATATATATCTGTATAAATACGTATAGTATCTATACAGATACATTCTGTATAGATACATATAGTATATATAAAGATACATATAATATATATTCATTAACTCAACACAAATTATGTAATTAGCTTTAATTTATTTCCTCTATATAATTTTTATTTATTATTTCAATTATTTGCTAGCGTTCATTTGTTGTTGTTGTTGTCGTGTGCCAGCCAGGCCGGCAATATGGGGTGCGCTGCTCCACTTTTCCAACTGAACCATATTTGGTGTGGAGTCTGACTTCCTCAGTACACACATGCCATAGGTATCCGTTTATAGGGTAGGCAACCATACACACACAAAGAAAGGACAAAGACAAGAAAGAGAGAGAAAGTACATCCATGCCCGAGCCAGGATTCGAACCCATGTCCCACCCATCTGTAGTCAGGTACGGTAACCACTAGACAGGTTGGGCGGCTAGCGTTCATTTAAACTTACATATTATTTCCATAATTTAATATATGCTGTTGGCTATAAAAATAATGGAAACATCCAGGATTTGGATAAGAATTCTTGATTAATATGTGGTATGACCAACTTTAGCGTGTCATACAACTTCAGTTCTCCAAGGGCCCTGAATTATGCAAACACTATAAATAGTATTTAAAAGATATTGTCTTCACTGGTTTCAATCTCTAAATTGGAAGATTCAGATGGTGCTGCCATCTCTGAGCCAAAAGTCGTACTTCCACCTTCGTTTGAGGGTGCACTATTGAAAAACGAAAGACGCTCTCTCTGACTTCATTCGCCTAGTCTCTGACGGGCGGGCTTGGCGTTGCCAAGTGTCATCAAAAACAACAAACAACAACAAAAGATATTGTTTCGTTTTTCATTGAGATATTTTAAAGTTTTAAAGATGTTGCCCGTAATGGATATCGATTATGATAAAATGCTCTAAAATATGTCAAAACGATTAAATTATATTAAGGTCGGAGTAACAATCAGGCCAAGACTGATATTTCCCTTCATCCATGAGTTTATCAAATCATCGCTTAACAAGTTCCGATGCATGAATAAATACATTATTTGCTTGAGAAAGGATTTAATAGAATGTTATAGAATATGTTGAGAAAACGCCTGCAATACTGGCTTTACACCTTACAAGTGGTGATGGCATTAAACTTTCTGCTAAACTTCTGCGTAAAAATATTTACAAGGTAGGCTGGAAATGCATGGTTTTTATAAACAAATTTGTGTTGGAATTTATGTTGGATGTGCCATAATTGATAATTCTGGAAAAAATAATTTCTTTAAACTAGGATCTCGAGGCACATGAAATTCCCATATAATGATAAAGCATTAGCATAATTTTGCACAGATGAACATTTTCTGCGCATCTACTAACAGCTGTGATTTTTATCCTTTTTTCCTAATTGGACAATTCTATTAAGGTGTGCAAAATAAGCTATTAAATTTGGACATTCCCTTTGTTAAAGAAACCATTATATCCCTGCATTTCCCCTAAGATTAAAAGCAATTGAAGTGCTTGATTCATTAACAAAGAAAGTGAATCACGATAAGAAATGGAATGTCGGATAAATATGCAGTATCACCGTTGAGCTCATGGAAATAAGGTTAGAAACTTGATTGACACTCATAGTAGTCCAAAATTAAATCAACGACTATGGCTTTCATAGGTACACTTTATATTATATATATCTATACATTTATTTATTTATAATTATGATTATCTTTGTGCTAATGATTTCAAATTGTTTTGTGGCTTACTTTTACACTACTGGCTATTAAAATTGCTACACCAAGAAGGCGACATGCTACAGACGTGAAATTTATACGAAAGAAAGAAGGTGCTGTGATATGCAAATGATTAGATTTTCAGCGCATTCAGACAAAGCAGGCGCAAGTAGCGACACCTACATTGTGTTTAAATGAGGAAATTGTTCAGCCGGTTCCTCATACACAAATTGCATTTGAACGTTGTTGCCTGGTGAAAAGTTGTTGTGATGCCTCGTATAAGAAGGAGAAATGAGTATCAGCACGTTTCTGACTTTGATAAAGGTCGAATTGTAGCGTACCGGGATTGTGGTTTATCTTATCGCAGTGCAGGTTATATTTCTGGTGTGTTACGACCCATTCCTCTACCCTTTATTTGAGCCCTGCGAAACCCTACGTTTCAGCAGGATAATGCCCGAAAACATGTTGCCGGTATTGTATGGACATTCCTTGATACGGAACATGTTCGGCTGTTGCCCTGGCCAGCACGTTCTCCAGATCTTTCACCAATAGAAAACGTCTGGTCAATGGTTGCCGAGCGACTGGCTCGTCATCAAACGCCAGTCACTACGGTTGATGAACTGTGGCATCGTGTTGAAGCTGCATGGGCATCTGTACCTGTAAATGCAATCCAATCTCTATTTGACTCAATGCCCAGGCGTATAACTGTTGTTATTATTGCCAGAGGTGGTTGTTCTGGGTACTGATTTCTCAGGATCTATCCAGCCAAATTTTTTGAAAATTTAATCACTTGTTATTTCTAGTATAATATATTTGTCCAATAAATATCATTTTGTTATCTGGATTTTTTCCTTGTGTAACAATTTTTGATGGCCAGTAGTGTAGCTTCTGGACTGCTAACTGCTAACATACTGATCTACTTCGGACATTTTTGTGATTTTATCGATACTTTCGACGAAGGGCTTACTTGTGCGAGGGCATCTTTAACATCCAATATACCTAAATGGAATCGATGAAATCAAAATGACATGTCATTTTCTGTTACAGTATAGGGACTATAAGCACCCTTCCTGATTTTCAACTGCCTGACTTGTTTATTCACTTTTAACAAAGAAAATCTGTGAACGTATTGCATGTCATCTTTGTTGACTTCTATTTTAATACACTGTACCTTTTAACTGAATAGATCAAATAAAGAAATTTTTTTTGGGGGTGAAATGTGATCTTTCCAACTAGTATAAGTCTGAAATTGTATGATCAATACCTAATAAGGTAACGAACATTATAGTCATCGACCGAAAAAAATAATGGATTTTTACCCCAATATGGTGCTTGCGTGTGTAGGTAATTTCTAGGCAAGGCTGATTCAGCCAATTTTCACCACTTTGACCTCACTGAAATCATATTCTTCCATCCTCTGATAACAATATTCTTAAATACTTTTCCCATTATCTACAGACTGCCTCATCTTCTCTTTCCTTCAGGCTGTGTATATATATTAAAATTAAGTTAAAATTTCAGTTACTTATTCATAGGAACGGTAGGTGCTAAGTGGCGCAACTGTTGTAAGCTACGCTCTAGATTCGCAGCGGCATACTTGAGAAAAGCGACGTTATCATCTCCAGAAGATAACGAGTTCGATTCCCGATTTAATCGTGTTCACTAAAGGCATCTACGATCATGGAAGCAATGTCCTCCTAGTAAAATGATACCTCCGGGGGTGACAGGTCCAGTCTTAGGGGTATACTGCTTGATACTTTCTTCTAAATGACGAAGAATCAACCACCTTCAAAAGCTCTCTAATGATTGCACCAATTCCTGAAATAGATCTTCTTCCAACAATGTGAGCTGTAAGCACTTATTTAATATAAACTCTTTAAATTGAACGCACATATTTCCTACTTAAGCGATGCTTAAATAATGCTTTCAATTTGTTAGCAAGCAACTGTTCTCTAAACAATTTTAACACCACACCAAATGATAAACACTGGACCCGGGATTATTCAGTGTGCATAAGCTCTATCAGATAGACATTTTTTTAAATGATCTAATATATCAAAACCATTATCTTCTGGATAGGACCTGGTTTCGCATCCTGGCTCGAGCATGGATGTACTTTCTCTCTCTGTTTCTTGTCCTTTCCTCAGATGATGTATGAATGTGGCCCGCCCTATAAACGGTTATGTGATGGTGTAGCGTGGGCGATGCTACTCGTACCTCCGTGACTTGGTTCACAGGTGTCCACCGGGTAACGATAAAATGAGTAGCAGTTTCCAGCCTAGTTGCTGCAAATGGGCTAATGTACTTACTTGCTCAAGAGTTCCACCATTAGAAATAAAATAAAAAATCCTCTGGATACAGATTAGAAATAAAGTGCTTTTTAGAGAACAGTGTGACAAACAAAGCAAATCATAAAATGGAAAAAGTCTAAAAACATAGTAAACTTGGGTTAGCCTCATGGCAAAAAAATGCGAATTTTTTTTTCAATATGAGTTAAAATCTTCAAATTTTGAAATTTGGGGAATCTTAGGTCCTAATGGGTAAAGGCACTATCTTCCTGATCAAGAAGTAGCGGGTTCCATTTCAGTCCCAGAAGAAAATCTTGGTGGAGAGTAAGAGTAAGTAAGAAGAAAGCTTTGTAGAGTCCTATCTCCGGTCTGGAGTGGATATGGAAGTGCCTACTCAGATGTCGACTTAGACATCCGTCAGTGATTCAGAATGGGGATGTCTTAAGCAGCTTCGATTGACAAAAATATGTAGTCAAAAGCATACCACAATAATCAAATCTAATCTTGGAATTTGGACCGCTGTATCTTAATGCTTAGCAAACCAACTGTCAATGACAGTTACTGTACGATATTAACTATATCATACAGTTTTTGCTTGCTATTCACTGTACTGTTTAACTATTTACTATTTAAAAAAGAAAATTTGAAGAGTGACGAAACAAGCTCGATTTTCAATCTTTTTCTAGCATCATCATTGACTCAAAAAAAATTTCTCTAATGAGAATTTTAAAACTCGGGGCAGCCACTATCGACCCACGTATTTTCATAAATGGTGACTGCTCCCCCCCCCCAAGTAGAATGTGGAGGGAGGAGACGTAAGACAAAGAGTTTAGCTGTTTATTTTGAGAAGGGAATAAGAAGAACGAGTCCCATTTAATAGCCCGAACAGCCACTCAACCGCAAATATCGTCTCAAGAAAATGATTACCCGCAGGTAGGAGCATAAAATTACCTTTTATGTGCCCAAGTGGGGTGGAGGAGATTATAACGAAAACGTTAATGTTGTGTTTACTGCGACAAGGAGCGGGATTTTTTTTTTCTTTTCTCTTTTTTTAAATATGTTTTTTCTTTTCGATCTATAGTTCATTTTTCGGTAATAAGACTTCTTCTTTTTTTCCTCAAAAAATTTTTTGCTAAGAAGCTTCTGTCGTACTTGCCATCGAAAAAGCAAATTGGATATTAACTTAATGCGTATTTACCCAATAAATAAGAGGGTGGAGAATAAAAACAACAAGCAAATTGTTTCCCGGGGAAATAGGAATCATATTGTGTTTGTATAACGAAATAGAAAAGATTTTTTTTCAAATAAGTTATCTCTTCGATGATAAAGAGTCATCAATTTGGGGACTGTCTCGAAATGAAACGATTTCGATGAAAAAAAAAAATATTCGTGTCAACAAAAACATGGGTTATTCAGTCGGGAATTAAATCGATAGTTCAAACAATTTCTGGAAAAGGGTATTTTGTAATGGCAGAGCCTACATTTTAAGAAAGATTTGCAAAATGGTCCTTAAGCGTTTCTCTAATGTCTTCACGATGAATTAGTTTTTATATCTAACATTAACCTACAACTCTTATACCCGAAGAAAATATATCAAGTCAAGTAAACAAACTTAATTTACTCTAAATCCAAAAAATTTTAATACACTTCCAAGGAACAAAAATGTAACATAAGTCAAACCAGATCACAATGATTTAGTAGTAAGATTGACTGTGTTCTTCAAAGAGGAAAAAAAAAAATCCTGTTTTCAATCCCAACCATTGAACCACAAGGGGGTATTGATGTTGAATTTCTGCTTTCTATATGCTCATTTTTCGTAGTGGGTGCTTGGAAGTATTCCGAGTATTCTTTTATTTGATCAGTGAATACATCTAGGAAACGTTTTCTTAAAATGATTTGGTTTGTCAATGTATGGTCACTTTTTTATACAAGAAAGTTAATTAGACAGAGACGTTAACGTGTACACAGAACTACTACAAACATTCTTGCTTGAAATGGGAATCGAACCGATATACTATTGAAAGGAAACCCAGAAATCTAACCATTTGTTTGCTAGTTTGGCAAAATGTCTCTTTGAATTGGAAGGAGCAGGTCGTGGATGTCAATGTTGCCAAAAGGGCTATCCGCTGTCTAAGAATCTGAGTAATCGACAAATAACATTAAGCATTTATATTTAAAAATGAAAGAGAAAAATCATAATGAAAAAAGAGATCCATTTAAGTTAATATCCCCATTGTTTAGTGTTATTTGTTTTCACGTTTAATAATTGTTGCTAACGTTGTCCAAGGACATTTAGTTGTAAACATTAATGCCATCCCAAGTATGTTAATGTAAATATGTATATTAGACGAGCTAGCAGTCAAAGTTAGCACAATCTGCCCTTTGGTGTAACAGTTCATGGGTTTGATTCCCACTTTATGCTTGGGTGTTTGTAATGGTTAAGAATCCATATTATGCTGTTGATTGGGATCAAATGAAGCATGATTTGCCTCAGGCATTGGTGGGTGGGTGACCACATTCTCCCTCGCTAGGTTTCTGGAGCAATTTAATCTGCGGACGTATCCACGTTGATATGTAACTTTAAAGTTGCGATCATTCGCTGGTGTGGCGTGGATGTGGAGAGGAGGGTGTCAACTCAGGTGTGACACCTGACTGTGATTAAAAATTAAGAGGCGTTTGGGGATTTGCGAGTATCCCAAACCCGTTAACCTCAAGGTCAGTGGCTCGCCTGCACTCCTATGTATGTTGATAGCGATCGAATTAGCTTTGCACAAGAAAAACTGTTGAACAATAAACCAAGCGCTATTTGTGTGTGTGAGTCAACAACTTTTCTACAATATAAAAAAGTAAGGCACCAATAAATTTGGAGTTAATTTACTTCAAATGCTGCGGAATACATTTCAAATATAGGAAAATGATGACATATTTGTATAAAATATTAATATTCATACTATCCGACTTAAGCAAAAATTAAAATGAAATCTCCAGGTCTCAAAAAATTCGCATTACGAAAATGATTCGAATTTTCAATTGTAGGATCACAGAATATTATTAATGTTCAATTTTCGAATCCTTTACCTAATAAAAATTTGAAAAATTCAAATCAGAAGAAGTTTTAAGTCTACGTTTTTCGAAACATTTACACAATTTGAAAAGTTTTCACAAGAAATTCATTCAAATTGATTTTCAAATCAAATGATTGGAATTTGAAAAAATCAAATTAAAATAAGTTTGATTCTCTAATCCCGTATATTATCTGTAACAAAAATACATCAAAATAATTAACACGTAGTTTTGATTTTCGAATCATTTATAACATGTGATTTGAAATTGTTGTATATTATTTAAAAATATTTACATTACGAAAGCTAATTCATGTTTATACTTTTTATTTTAAAATAATTTAAATCATCAGTTTCTGAAAAATTCGATAGTAAAAAAATCTTGAGTTTTCATTTCTCATCTCACATTAGTAGATTTGAAGAGAAAAATAATTCTAAATTTTCAGTTCTCAAATCATTTGCAAAATTTGAATGAATAAAAAAAAATTATATTTGATTCTAAGATTTTTGATTCCTTAATTACTTACCTCAATCAATCAATAAAAAAATTCCTATTTCTCACGAATCACTCAGAAAATTTACAATAAATTACGTAATCAAATCACAACCATATCAAACATAATTAAAATTTAAAAACTTCGAAAACTTTATACAATTTTGAAAAAAAAGTAAATAAAATGAAAAATTTTAATTTCCAAATTACATCATTAGAATACAAAAACTTCATATTAAGAAAGATTCACATTTTCATAAAATCACATTCATAATAAATTACGTGAATCTTAATCATGCTGAATCACGTGATTTAAAAAAAAATTTAAAATTAAAAAAGTGTTTTTGGAACACAAGTTTTTTCAAAATGCATAAGAGAATTTGGAAATTTTGATTTAAAATTCATATTTCTGTAGAATCATTCGTATAAAAAAATATTGGGTTGTTCGGAAAGTTATTTCGTTTTATAAGAAAATGAAAAAGATATAGCGAATAAATATTTTATTGAATTGTATATTGTCGATTCTAGTCCAATACCTTTTACCATCTTTCTAGTCGTAGCCTGATTTCATTCTCATAAAATTAATTGTTGGTTTTCACAAGTACAAAATTTATTCAGTTGGGGAAAAACGAAATGATTTTCCGAACAACCTAATACTTAATATATAATCAATCCTATCGAATTACTTTATTCAAAAATGTCAAAATTAAAATTTCAAAAATTCTTAAACACTGTTTAAAAAAAAGTTCTATCTGTTCGAGATCAAATCAGTAAAATTTTGAAATTTCGAATAGAGGAAAAATCATGCTTTCCTCGAACTGCTTAAAATGAAAAAAATTGCAACCTTTTCTTACAATTCAGAATCACCATGATATCGAATAAAAGTTTTCGTAATTAAAATCCCGAAATTCTCGAGAATTTTAAATTTTAAAAAAATTAGAAATTTATATATACTATATATTATATATATTATATATTTATATATAATAATATAAATTATATATTTATATATAATTATATATTTAATTTATAAAACTCGTATAAATTATATATTTATATATAATTTATACGAGAAAAAATTAGAAATTTATAGTTTTTGATTTTCGCATTTACTTACATTCGAGTAGAAAATGCGTAATTTGAACAATTTACTTTATTAGATTTGAAGACCGGTATAGATTATTTATTTTAAAATTAATTATTGTAAAATTTTGTGGATTCCAATCCCATATCTCAAGATAATAATTTCGAAAAACATTTAAGATCTTAAACGAGTTTCTTTGCCATTTTTTTTCTTACATTACTTGTTCAAATACCTTAAAATGAAATTATCATCCGTCAACATATTTTAAATAATATAGAAAAAAATCATGGACATAAATTCGAAAATTCCGAGAACCCTTAAAACTTCGTGGAAAAAAATACTTATTTTATAATTCCCAAATTACCTAATTACTAGAATTTTGAAATTGAATTACTAGAATTCAGAAATTTTGAATGGAGAACAATTTATCTCTGTTCATTACGAATTACGTACATAAAAAATTTATAAGCAGTTACAATATCGAATCATATTCAAAATATTCGAAAAAAACCTTATGAATATTCGAAAAAAAAATTGAAAATTTTAAGTTTTTGAGTGATGAAGCAGTTGCATGAAGATTTTAGTTCCAGAAATCAAAACATCATTAAACAAAAAATACAGAATACGCTTATTTTTAAAGGTATTGAGTAAGAATAATATCTAATCATTTAATTCAAAATATTTGGAATTAAAATTCGAAAAATTTGAGTGAAAAATAAAGAAGATTTAAATATTAATTGTTTGAAATCACTTGCATCATTAGACTTGAAAGTGCAGAATTCGAAAAATTTCTGAAACCAAAACATCACTAATCTAAAAAAATATAGAATACGAAAAGTTTACTTTATTAGAGAGAGAGAGAGAGAGAGAGAGATTCAGAAACTAATTTTCGATCTTCTACTTTCTGCAGTTTGCGGATTATTTTAATTCCACATCTCAAGCTGGCAATTTTGGGAAAAAATTTTCTTTCGAAATTCTCGTGCGATGCTCTTTGTTTGCAACTTTTTTTGCTTGTCCCGATGTCTTCGAATAAAATGATCCTCCACCAACACATTTGTCTTTCATTTTTACCGAAGACGCACGTGTTTTCGGAGAAGAGGAGACAAAAAGGAAAACAGAGGAAGACGAGCAGCATGCAACAGATGGAGGTGCATGTGGCAAAAAACAATAAAAAACGATTTAAAAAAAGGAGGTGATGTTATGTGTCACTTTTCTCAGAAAAGCCGATGACTCAATGATACGAGTTCTACATCGACGGCGACACGCACCTGCGTGCGATGGCACAGGTAAGTAGTCCTTCTTTCCTTAGAACGTCGCGTCGCGTGCCAAGGGTGGCGCGTTCATAAATAAAGCCCGAACGCCAGTTATTAGGAGGAATGCCGGACGTACAAAGAGATGTTAAGCGCGGAGTGCGTGTGGCAGGGCACCCCTCTTTCGCAAGCAAGAACCTGTAATAAAAACAAGCGATATTTGAAATGGAGTGCGTCTGAAATAGCTCATCTCACTTTTGCTTTTTCCTCTGATTTTTTACAACAGAAATTAAGTGATTTGTGTAGTGCTACAAATTAACTGAGGGATGAATTGGATTTGTATCATTCCTTGTTGAATTTATTCGTACTTCATAAAACGCTTAACATTTATTTATTTATTTTAGTTATTATAGAAAAAAAAACCCCACAAATAAAATAGTGCGACACAGTCTATCAAGTTCACTCATTTCTGCTTTAGAAATGTTAAATAAAATATAATTCCTGAAAATAAGGATTATAGAAAATGTTAAGCAGTTATTTTCGTCCTAATTCTCTCTCTTGTCAAATACAACAACTAAAAATAATATACCGCTTTTAACCAAAGTCACTCTGAACTGGTAATGTTAAATAAAATGTGTTTGAAAATAGGACAACTTTTTATTTAACATCGAAGAAACAGTTCACTTTAACGTTATTTTAACATTTAATTTTTTTATATAGAATTTTTTACTTTCTTTTTATAAATTATTACGAAAATAAAAAATTATTGTTTGTAAATTACAGTTATATAATAAATTACCACTCACAGAAATTAACTTTTGGAGTTAAAATTTTGTAAAAAAATCACCTATAATTCAGAAATAGTAAAAAGAAATTTTAGTTATTTATTTGAAAAAAAAAATTAAATTATAATTGAAACATGTTATTAAAAATATCACTAAAAATATATAAAAATTTAGCATAAATTATCGTTTCGCGTTAAATTAGTCAAAATTTACAATTACATAAAAATAAAAAGAAGTCTAGAACAAATGAAAATTAAAAAAATTAATTTGTAGTGAAATTCAATGCGAACATTTTTGTAAAAAATTACAAATTTTACAATACGTAATCAATAAGAATAGAAAATAAATTATCAATAGCTTGATAAGAATCGGAACATCATAAATTAAAAATAAAATTATTGTTTAAAAAAAAAAAAACTAAATTATTTACAAAAGAGTCCTTATGTGTGAAAGAAAAAAATTTCTAAGAAATTAGCTATCGATTGAAAGAATAGAAAATTAAAAGAAAAAGGGGGAAAATGATTAGAGTTGCCCACTCAGAGGAAAATAATTATTATAAGAGAAGAGGGTACATTAAGAAATAAAAGAATTTATCATTTATTACTGCTTAAAAAAAAACAGAATGTGGAAGATATTAAAAAAATATCCCTTAAAATTAAATGGATACCAAGTAAAGAGAGAAACGGAATGTCACACAAATCTAGAAAAAAAATTTGAGACTCATCAACTAGAATTTTGTAAAACCGTTTTCTTAAATTAAAAACTTTTGATATCTTCACTGAAAAGAGTAAAAAGTTGCATTAAATTTGAATTCTATTTTTATTACAATCATTAGTATTTGATAATGTGTATACATCAAAAATCTAGATGTTCTAATTGCATTAATTATTAATTAGAACATCAAGCTTTATTTTCCATAGCAATATTACTTAAATCAAATAACAGCTAACCTTGGCAAATTTTACTAATTAAAAATTATGAAATTATCTATAGGAAATAGAAAATAAAATATCGTTTGAAAATTTGAAATTTAAGAATTCCAATTATCGTTTCCAAATTGCAAAGACTAATGAAAGTATTTCTTGCATAAATTAGTCTTGTGTTCGTGTGTGTGTACTGTTTAATATCCTCGTTTAAAAAATTTAAAAT
This sequence comes from Latrodectus geometricus, assembly GCA_026290005.1. Lineage (NCBI taxonomy): Eukaryota > Metazoa > Arthropoda > Arachnida > Araneae > Theridiidae > Latrodectus > Latrodectus geometricus. The sequence continues at coordinate 597 of JAPDSC010120552.1, read as the reverse complement.
CATAGTTTAAATGACTAAATTATCTGTAATGTTAAAATTTAAAAATCCATTATTCAACATGATTATAATAACAAAAAGTTGAAAATGAAGGCAATATTGAAAATTCCCAAGCACTCACTCTAACAAAGATTTCTGTAGAAAGGAGAAATATAATATTTACCGCGCGTCTTTCAACTGTAACAAGGAACCTACGTAAGATTTTTTTTTGTATGAAGTGAACTCTTTTATTAATAGTCAACAGTGAAAACTGGTTGCATTACTTGAAACATTCACAAGGGAAGAAACCCGTAAATTTCCGCACCTTTACCTTACGCTCACTATAGCCTAGTAATAAGACAGTTAGTTTTCTTCGGATTGGAAAGTCCTGAGTTCGATCTCGGACTAAGTCCTGTCTGAAATCAAAAGGCAATACATGTGCAATGCAATATGTTTTACACTGTTAAGATATTTGCTATGTAGAAGAAAAAGTATTCAGGACTAAAGAAATATGAATGAAAATAGTAGAAACGCAAATGATTCAATAACGGGAAGTATCGAATTTAGGATCTTGTACTTTGTAAAATGTGAAATAGTAAAATCGGAAATAGTAAGCCTAAA
>JAPDSC010120543.1:0-13285 GCA_026290005.1 Latrodectus geometricus | reverse complement strand
AAAAAAAATTATATTTTCTGAAAAAGGTATAAATATAATTTTTTTTTAACAAATATTGTTTATGATTAACAAGCTTTTAAAAGAACTGTAAATAGGCTTTGATCTGTAAATTTATAGCCATTCTAAAGATGTGTTTAAAGAAAAATAGATAATTTTTCATTATGATATTTTTAAGAAAATTTTGGACAGAGCACTCTTATCATAAAATAAATTATCAAAATAAAATGCTAAAAAACTTTTATTGTTATCCAAGTTTTTGAATTGAACAGTTAAAATATTTTTTGGGACAACTCAATAAAAATATTTATTTAAAAAAATTTAGTTTAAGAATCTATTCAAACAAACTATTATTTTCAAATCATAATGAAATATATATTGTCAGAATTTTATATTTAAATAAGCTTATTTGTTAAATTATTTAAATAAATTCATATAATAGTTTGATCTAAAAAAAATCTTAAAGCTATGAAAGGAATAATTAGATAAAAATTGTTTGGTTAAAATATCATTTCATTTTGTACTGGACTTATATACTTTTATAATTAATGTGTATATAAAGGTAATTCTAAATTTATAAATATCTTTAAAAAGGGAATATTTAAGATTTTAATAATTCTTAAAAGTATGAGTTTTATAAGATATCTTGTATGACCTTTAAAAATTATGAGTGTAAATTGTTCTGTAAGCTTATACAATATATGATTTTTTAGAACAATCTTTTATTTCATAGGAAATGTATATTTTATTGTGTCAAAAAGTGCTTCTGCTTACATGTCTGAAGAAGTTTCTGCTGAGACACAACCTCAGATTGATCCTTCAAAAAGAGACAGACGGGATTTTGCTCTTTGGAAATCATCAAAACCTAATGAGCCATATTGGCTTTCACCTTGGGGTAAAGGAAGACCAGGTTGGCATATTGAATGTTCAGCAATGGCCAGGTATGAAATTTATGTAATTAAACTGAAAATAACTGCATTTCTTATTATATTTAAAATATTTGATACCCTATAGTAAATAACCTAATAGCTGTATCTAATACTCTAACTAATACATATAACTCAATAGGTTTGAAATATCTCCTACAGCTTTGCTTTCTGAAAATACTATTCATGAGTGTGTTGTATTTATGAATTGCAAGTGGGAATATGGTATGGGTGTCTTAGGGATAAATATTTATATTAAATACAAATTATTATAAAAATAACTAATAAAATAATAGCAATATGTAAAGAAGATTTTACCTACCTTGATGAACAAGAAAAATCTCAAATTATACAGAAAATTATGTACCCAAAAGAAAATTATCAAGCTATATACATGCACAAAGGTTAGGTACATTAATGTAATCTTTTTGAAAAATATGTGCATCTTCTACATGTAATATCCTTAGGGATATTATCAAGCTTTTTAAAGTTCTTAGTTAAGCTTTTTCTTTGGTTCAGTATTTAGAACTTTGGATAGTTGCATATTAGTAGAAATTGCTTATGACTGTGCAGAATTTGATAATACACCATGTTTTAATCTATTGATAGATATTGTAATCTCTTTGTCATTAATTTTAATTACATTTTTATCATTTTTGATAAGAACAGGATGTAGACCAGTGTAGGGTGCTGAAAGTAGTGGAGGTTTTATATTGTCAACACGTAAAAACACTTGTGAACATTTTTCTTACATTGGGTTGATGTATAAACGTTTTACAGAATGTCTGGAAGTATAAGAAAGATTAAGATATTGCATTATTGAAGGAATTTTGGAAGCCTGAATTTTTGATGGTTTTGATAAGTTATTTTGAACACTTAAATTGTTATAAGGCAATCTTAAAGTTGTTCCATGCACTAGTTTTGCACATATTTCGTTTATGTTTAATTTATTTTCAGATTAAATTCTAAGAAGAAATACGCAATTTATTTCAGTCAATTTAGATTGCCCTGAGCTATACTAGAGCTTTTAAAATGTCTGAAAACATTTTACCAATCCATTTGATTGTGGGTGGTAAGAAGTAATAGGAATATGGCTTCTAAGTAGAACTTCTGTTAATTCAAAGTTACCACCATGATCAGTCGTTATTGTCACCTGACAAGTGAAGCATGAAATCCAATTATACTTCAAAGTCTTTCATGTTGTTTCAGTTATGATATCCATTCTTGGAATGACTACCACATATCTCATGAATTGATAAATTATTTCTATGCTTCATAATCATTAAATGAAGAAAACATATCAATAAAAATCTAAATGTTTGTGAGCAAATCTGGAAACAAACAAAGTAAAGATGGTTTTCTATGATTTCGGATGTTTTTGAAATTTTCAACATTGACAGCTATGGCAAGATGGAACAAAATTTTTCATAAAGAAATTTATATTAGGAGAAAAATGACACTTAGTAATTAGTTTTTTATATTTGTGATTATATATGTATATTAGGTTTTATGTTTTCAAAATTTTTAAATCAAATAGATTTTAGAGCATATGGACACAGTGTATTTTTAAATATATCATTATAAAAAGTAACATCATCCAAAGGAAAGTAACGTTTCTTAAATTTAAAATTAGATTCTTTTGAGCTAAGAAGTATTTGAAACTCAGGATCACTCAAAAAAGAAAGACATTTCATGAAAATAAATTTCCATCAATTTCCATACTAAAGACATCAACAAACAATATTCTTATTTCTCTTGATGTATCTAATATTGTTAGAAAATTGGATTACAAAATCTAATTATCTGAATTAATGTAGTGAGCATTTACCAGGCTCTTACTTGAAAGCTTCAGGGAAGGATTTTTAATCAGTATAATTTAAAAATTTCCTACTTTCTAGCATGTGCCAAAACTATTTAATAGAGCTATAAATAGCCAGCATTTTGTGATCATATGGTGCAATGCATTTAGTTTTATTAAAGTTTCATGGAGTAAAATCGATTTTCCATGAAACTTTAATAAAACTACCTTCCAATTGCTATTTGAAAGTTTATTTAATGAATTGCATATTGCAGATAATTAGGCTCCAATCCAAGCTGGCGTAGCTTTTCTTGTTTTGGACCCTGTACCATAAAACCACTCAACCAATTAATCATACCAAAGACTTAAAAGAACAATTTGAACTGGATGTTTCAAGTGGTTAGTTTCATCAAGAGCTTTTTTAACATCTAAAAATACTTCTTCAAATCCTTGCAATCATTGAAGAAGAGTTTCTCGTTTTTCTTGGGTGTGAAGATTTCTTTCTATTAGTACGACTTCGAGAAATTGAACTAAAGGAGATAAAATATTAGCAATCTTTGGAATAAATCTATGATAGAAATTAAAAATATTCGAAAATACATGAAGTTGAGTTAGGGAAATAGGTTTTGGAAATTTTTGAATTGCATTTACTGGATTAGAAATTGGGGTTATGCTTTCTACATCAACTTTAAATCCTAAAAATTGGGAGTTAGTTACTCTAAAAGTTTATGTGTTTTTATTGTAAGTCCTTAGTGATCTAACTTATTAAAAATTCCTTGAAGTGAGAAACATATTCTTTGTTTATCACTAGAAATAACTAATATATAATCAGTAAAAGCATAAACATTATTTAAATCTCTTTTTACTTTGTCTATAAATCTTTGAAAAATCTAGCTTTATTGCATTAACCAAATTGCATGCAAATGCTTTCAAATAATCTGGTAGGTGTACAGATAGCTGTCAGAATTTATTTTATAGATTTTAATTTTGTGCAATGTTCATTTAAATGACAATATCTGAAATCAGGTTGCATAATAAAATAATACAGGAAATTTACACATAGAATAGTTGTTTGTATATTACACGCACCAAAACGATAAATAGTTTTCTTTAATTTAAATCTAAATTTAACAATTTTTTTTATATACTTACATAATTGTACTATTAGCAGATGAAAAAGTTTAACTTAGAGTAATTAATTTGTTATACCTAAAAGTCAAATCAAGGAACAATAACTTCTAATATCAGCCAAAAAATTCACAATTCTCTTGCAGTTGTGAACAAATATGTTCGATGTTTACTAGATGGTGAGGTTTATGTCATTGCTACTTCTGGTTATCTATATTTTTGAAAAACTACAGGGTTTTGTTCATTTTGTAGCTTTATTGCCTAATTGTTGGTTACTTCAACACAGTCTATCAATTGCACATGGAGTTCTTCCTATGAAAATGAGTTGATGAGATTGAGAATTATTTCTTGAACATCACAAAAATACAACCTTTCACTTCTTTAAGCAGTTCGTAATTAGATGTAAGATTTATAATAGAAGATTCAGAAATAATTCTTACTTGTGATAGAAATAAAAAACTAAACACTGTGGCATAACAGCCTACCTGGAGACCAAGGCCTTCATTGCCTATATCTGTTTTCTTGACTAAAGGTTCTGGGGTGGGAAGTATATGTCTGTTAGGTGGTTACTCTAATGTAAAACCCTCCAGTGTTTAGTTCCCAAGCATACTTGGTACTCAGTTTTATCGACCCACTAAAAGAATGAAAGGGTGAATCAATTTTGCTTAGACATGAGTAGAACCTTGGATTTGTGCTACCACTATGCTACAAAGCTTATTGTGATAGAAGTACATCCAGAATTTTATCAACAATTTCATTAGCCTTTTGAGATGTGAGAGAAGATATTGATGCTAAACTAGGTTGCTCATTAAAAAGTAACTATTGCATGAATGGTTCTAAAAATTTTACTGCAACACAATGGTTTTCTACTTGTTTTTGCATTGCATATAAAGTTTTGGGTGACTTCCAAGAGTCTATTTTTCTCTGACAAGCAAATGCCTAGTTTCTTTCTATGATCTTCCTTTATTTTGAGAAATTACTGATTTCAATTTGCCATTTTGATTAGTTGGGCCAGGATAAATAATAATATTATGCACAGCTGTTGCTGTATCTGGAAGTAAATAATCTATACAATAGTTATACTTGATTATTGATTTTGTAATAGCTTTAGGAATTGCTAACTCAAAAGTTAAATTAAACATCATAAACCAGAAAGATGTATCAGATTGGATGAAAACTGGAATTTTTGTAGCAGATATATATATTTCCTCCAAATATTTGCTACATTATTGGTATCAGTAGCTAATTCAAATTTTTGCAAATTGAAAATAACTTAAATATATACTCAATTCACTTTGATCCATTAAGAGTTCATTTTAAGTTGTTTGAAGAATGTAAAATATTTCATTAATTAATGATATCAGAACTGAATGCAAAATTGCATCAAATATAGAATTCAATAAATTAGTTTTAACCTTGATCAGAGCAATAGCTCAAAAATTTAGTTTTTTTATACCTAATCTTAAATTAATCCAAAACAAAATTTTTTAGTTCAAAGTAATGCTATAAATAACTATGTAATTTTTAAATGCTATAACTTACACTTCTAAAAAAATTATAAATTTTCCCTTGATAGTAAGTCTTCATTCATGAAATAAGTTAAAATACAATTAAATTATGATTAAAAATTATTTTTAACTTTTTTGTAATTTGTGTTTACATATATTTTGGCACTACCTACATTTGAACTTAATATTTGTGTTTTAATTTACAAGTATAGTTTTATATTTAAAACTATACTTGTAAAAAAATTACTTTCAGTAATATGCATAAATTTAATCTTGATAACTTTATTGATATTCTTAGTTGAAATTATGCAGAAAAATTTCTTAAAAAATTTTTTGAATAAAACATTTTTATGGCTTGAAAAATATTGAAGTATTCTAAAATTAGATTATCTATTTTTAAAAATTAAATTCAACAATTCACAGGTTGGATTCAAATTTTGAGCATGAATTTCATAGTGATTCAAAATCCTCTGTAAATTATGTATGCAAATAAATATATAAGCTGATAATTTTTTGATCATAGCAGATTTAAAAAAAAATTTTGTTAAGAAGAAACTCTTATTCATTATTAAATTATTTATTAAAAAGTATTTATGTGCAAAATAGTAAAGAATTGCTGAAATTTTTGTCTACATAACTGTAGCTAATAATTTCTTTCTTATAAATTTTATTTCCTTATATATTTCTGTACTTTTTACATATTATTCTTTTTGTGTTTTCAAAAATGTATTGTGAGTTTGCTTGCCTTTTAATTTATACTTAATTATTTTATTCTGTCCTAATGAAATTCTTTGTGATGTCAAAGTGTGAGTCAGTTTTATTCATTAAAATGTATATTTTAAAATTAATCTTAACTTTGTGTTAAAAATACAAAAATGGCATTAATTAATAATTATATTATTTTTCATCATAAATATAATAGAAAAATGGATGCAGTGCTAATTACATGCTTATTTGTTAATTTAGCCTTATCTTTGGCTCACAGATGGATATACATTCTGGAGGCTCTGATCTTCAATTTCCTCATCATGTTAATGAAGTTTCTCAATCAGAAGCTTACCATAACTGTTCTCAATGGGTCAACTATTGGTTTCATTCAGGTTGATATTTATTGCAATTTTACTCTACAAATATAATAATTATTTATAATGTGTGTGAAAATTTAACTGTAAAATCATAAAATTTTGTTAGAAATTTTGATTGAATGATATTAATGGATTCTTTAAAATATATGCTTCAGATATATGCATTTTTTAAAATTTTGCTTAATTTGGACTGTGTATCATTTCTCTCAATAAAGATTTGTGTTAAATATCTCCTTGATCTATCTAAGTCATTTTTAACTCAAATTTATTGTAGCTTTTGATTTTTTGTGTACTCTAGAAAGTTAGCCTAAAGAAGTGTAACTTTTAAAGGACAATCAAAATTAATATTCTGATTTTTTCTTAGGAATAATTGTTTTTATTTCTAAAATATATATATTTTTTAATATTCATGTACTGATTTTTGCATTATAAGTTGATTTCAAATCAAATGATTACATCAGTTTTTTTGTAAAATTTTTGTTAAGGACTTTTTTTTACATAAATTATTCATTTAAAAAAATATTTTAAGCAAAAAGGTATTTAATAAAATCATCATAAATTAATACAATTCATTAATTTTTTATTTTATTTTTTAAAATCATATCCAATTTTATTATTTTTTTGCTAAAATATAATTTATTACTTTACATCCATTTATATTTTTTCTCCATCCATTAGTTTCTTGAAAATTTAAGCTTTTAATTAGTCAGTATTATGAAATGATATTAAAATTACAATATTTTAAAAGGAAATATTAATTGCAACATGCAAGTTTCTTCTTTCTTTCATATCACTGCAGTGCAGGGAGGGCCTTGGCTTGCAGAAAAACATCACTCAAAACTTTTCTTGGCCTTAGATTTCAATTTCTTTATTTTCGTGATTGTGAAATCATATCCAATTTTATTATTGTATCTTAAACTAATCTTTATTCAAAAAATTTTTTTCAAAGGTTTATAAACTGTATTCATTCTTATTTGCCAAAGACCAAGTTCCACTACCGTATCTTTCTACAGGTCTATAATGATAGTTCTATAAATATTATTTTGATTTCTTTAGTAAGGCGTTTATTCTTAAATAAGTATTGGCATAAATAATAATTTTTTGAGTCCTGAAAGTAATTTCTACATGTTATTACAACCATTAGTAATTGATCCAAAATAAGTAAAACTAAATTCCTGTTCAAATTTAAAGTTATTTACTATACATGCTGATGAAACATTGAGATTTTTTGCTTCTTCCATAAATTATGTTATCTCATTAATAACAAGGCCAACTTTTTCTTCTGTATTCAAAAGCTGACTTGTAAAAGGAATTAATATCGATCTTTTAAAAGCCAACTTTTAAATATAGTCAGCTTTTAAATAATGTAAAAGAAATCAAAATGGTTTGCAAAAGCACATGATTGAATAGTTTTAGTAATAATAGGACATCTTAAATCCAACTAACCAATAATGAACTAGAGCTAAAATAAAATACAATGGAAATAATGAATCAACTTGCTTGACACCAACGTTAATATCAATATAATCAAAAATCTCATTTTGCAAGATAACAGTTGCCTTAGATTTTTTTAGGGATAGGCTGCTTGAAAGCAATAAATAACACAAAAATGTCAATATTATGCTAAAAAAATTTCAAGTATGTTTTGAACAATATAGATTTGTGTTATTGTTGAGTGATCAGATCGAAAGCCATGCTGGTACTTGCCCAGATATATTCTACAAAAGACTATTTTTTTACAAATCAGGCAAGCAAAATTTTGTAAAAGTGATGTTTCTATAGTTATTGCTGACCAATTTGCCAATCTTTTTGTATATTGTCACAATGAAATTGATTCTCCAGTCACTTGGTATCACTTTGTTTCTTCAAATCATCAAGACTAAATTATACATTTGTGTCCAAAAATGATCTTCAGCATGTTCAGCTTTTATACCATCCTTTCCTACTGCTTTGTTATTTTGTATTTTCTTAACAGTAAGCATAAATTCATCCAACAATAGTTTCTCATCATAATTTAAATCCTGATATACATTATTCCTCACCATTATATCGATTGAAGTAAATAGTTCCATAGAGCAAGAAATATTCTATTAATAATTTCATCTATTAGTAATATCACAAAATTCTGTAATAAAAATTTCATCTTTGTACTTACATTCATAGACTTGAAGCTTGGTGGTGTTGTGGAAGCTCTTCTTGCTCCCAAGGCACAGGTCTGACATTCTGTCTTCGGACTGAGAAAACTCAGTCTTTCTTTTTTGACTCAGTCTTTTATTTTTAAAGTGGGTCAATAAAATTGAGTATCAAGCATGCTTGGAAACTAAACGCTAAGGGTTTTTGTTGAGCTGACCTTGTAGCCGGGGATATATGCTTCACATCTCAGGGCTCTCGATCACAGAACCAGATATAAACACTGTAGGCCTTGGTACCACTGAGCTGTTATGCCACTGAGATAAGAGTTTATTCATAGACCTAAATTGAAACCTGTGACACAGTCACTGGATTCCTTAAAAAAATTTCTATCAATTTTTTTCTATCAGATTCTAAAAGATATTAATTTATTGCTTCAAGTATTGCATAGTAAAAATATTATTTTTAATGCTTTTAGTTTTTTTTCAATTCTATGTTTATTATCGAAATCTATTTTATTTGCTCTTATATAACATTGTAGCATTTCTCCATTGCTTCATCCTTTTTGTTCTGTGCTACTCTGCATTCTTCATCAAACCATTCAGGGCCAAACTGCCAGTTGAGTGGTTAGGTAAACAGTTCATGAGTTCAACTCCAATCTTGGGTTAGAATGTGTGTGTGCTTGTTTGGAATCCACTTTAAACTTTATGTCCTGGTCTAATTAACCCTCATGTGCAAAAAAATTATCACTGAGCTGCAAATAAAGCCATTCAATGGTTACATATTTCTTTTTATACAGTGCCTACACTCACTCTTAATAACGATGCAAGTTTAAAGTGTATCAGTTGTAAAACTTTGTTCTTATTGAAATGAAACATATATTTTAAATAAACAGACAATTAGAAAATAGTGTTAAAAAAAGAAGTTATTATATGAAAATATTTTACATCAAACCTGATTTTTGAAGGAAAAAGAAAAATTATTATTTTAAAAACCGTTTTTTTTTTTTATTTTTATTAAAATTGTATTAAAGCATTTTAATTATTTTAATTTTATTATATTCTACTCAATTGCTGAAACAACATAATTAGTGAACATATCTGTTATCTATAGCTTTTGCAGAAGTCTTCATTAATTAGAAAAATGATTCTCTCATTTTCCAGGCTTACTTCATGTTGAAAATGATGTAAAGATGTCTAAATCAATTCAGAATACTATATCTATTAAAGAATTTTTAAAAGAACATTCTGTCAATGATTTCCGAATCCTTTGTCTCCAATCTCCTTATCATAAAAGTAAAAAGCTGGTATTCTTAATTTCATTATCTCATATGTTATAAGAAACTGCTAAATAAATTTTTGTTCATTTAAATGTATTTTTACTTTAAATATCTTTTTAACTTGAGCTCATAATATAATAAATGTTTAATTTATAAAATACCGCCCAACCTGTCTAGTGGTTAGCGTACCTGACTACAGATGGGTGGGACCTGGATTCGAATCCTGGCTCGGGCATGGATGTACTTTCTTTCTCTCTCTTTCTTGTCTTTGTCCTTTCTTTGTGTGTGAATGGTTGCCTACCCTATAAACCGGTACCTATGGCATGTGTGTACTGAGGAAGTCGGACTCCACACCATATATGGTTCAGTTGGAAAAGTGGAGCAGCGCACCCCATATTGCCAGCCTGACTGGCACACGACAACAACATTGCTACATTATTTTTCTTTAAAATCAGTGTTTTGATTCACTATCATACAAGTTAAGATATACTGAGGCCCTAAGCAATTGAATGCAATTATGCATTTTATTACTTATTTTTCTTTAATTTAAAATAGCAGTTTCTCAAGAGAATGAGCCCTAATATGTAGTTTGTTTATTTGGGAAAACTCATGATACTATAATTTCTAATAATTTTTTGTTTATGCAATAAGTAAAGTATAACACAGCTTACAGCACACGACAACAACAGTTTATATAATATTTTTATTATCTTTATTCTTGTTGTAATTTATTTTAAAATTCAACTCAACATTACACATGTATTATTCAACTTTACATGTGTAATTGCTCACTCACTTATTTTTTATACATTAAATATATTCCTTGTAAAATTTTGAACCAGAACCATGCAAAAAATCATAAAATTTTCAGCATTGTTAAATCATTCATTAACAATGCCTTACTTATATTTAAGAGTCTTACATTAAATATTGAAAACTGAATTCACATGTTTGGATTGCTAATTGCTGAATTTTATGATTAATGGAAATTATATCTAAGAGTAATTTAAATTTGTTTATTTTTCCTCTAAATATTATTAAACTTTAATAGTTATAACTAAATAAATGAGTCTTAAAATTATTTCAGAAATAATTCAATAAAACTTCTGCCTTCTTATTAATTATCCAAGGAACTATAGCTTTTGCAATATCCAATTTACTTTCATTAATTCTTTTGGTAATGTATGTATTTTTATTGGGTTGTTTATTTCTATATGCTTTGAAATTCTATCATTTGAAGTTTTATTATTATTTCATACTAAAGATATAATTTTGAATAAATGCTGTAAACATTTAAATCACCAGAGATTCTTATAGATTTTACAAGGAATGTTTAAGGAGACATTTTTAGATCAAACGTTTTCTATTAATTTTAAAATTTTTGCTATTATCAATATTATTTTAATATTGTATAAAATTATTTGAATATTTATATTTTAACTTAAATATTTTCAGCCTTTTTACATATTAATTTTTGTAAACTTTTCAGATATTTTTTTCTCTGATGAAACACTAGAGGGTGCAAAAGGATTACATAAAAAACTTCACTATTTTATAAATGAATGTGAAGAATATGTTAATGGAAAATTTAGGATATTACCTAAATATGAGGAAACGTTGATGGCCAAGTGAGTACATTCTAAATTTAAGATCAGTCTATATAATTTGTGTTTTACCATTAATGTCTTTTAATAATTTTAAACTGCTCTTTTTCTATAATATACAGTAAATTCTGAATTAGCTGTAAGTAGTTTATACATTTTCCAAATTATTAATGATGTCTAATTTCAAAAAAACTTCAATCTGTTGTAAAAATCTTTCAATTCAAGGAAATAAACTTTTGAATGATTTTCTAAAAAATAATATTGGTTTGTTAGACTCGAATAATTTTATTGTTCCTCATAATTGGGAATACGTATATTATCTATTGTGTGTATAAATTATTAAAATTCAGATTTTTTTCTCCCAAATTTGTGGATTATATGTGAAATCAACCTATTTGTGATAGCATTGTCACCCAGTTCAGAAGTTTATTGTATCTCAGAATGAATATCTTAAAAGGGGATTATTTTAATCTTTTTTTGTATATGTATTTTAATTAATATTGTTCTAATAAGTTGTTTCAGTAATATTAAATAGCATTTTCTGTCTAATGTATCTTGTATTGGATTTTATATAATATTTTATACGTTAACAAATAAAAAAGATAATTATTAAAACTATAAATTTCTTATATTTTACTCCTTATATTGTTTTAAAATGCAAACAAAAAGCTAATAAAAACATTTAAATTGATTCCATTACTTTGTTTTATTTCAATAATACTATATACATAAAAAATTTTACTTGCTAAAAATAAAAAAAATTGTTAATAAATAAAGAGCTGTGGCAATTTTAAACTCAGTGGGTCAGTCAGATGAGATCAGTAAAAATTCTTACGTTGAAAATGGAACATTTTAGTCTATTTTATCTTTGTTTTGGCTTTTGATCAAAGTGTCATCTCAATTCCTTCATTAGAATAACATTAAGAAAAGGTAGGATGGAGATTTTGATTTTAAAATGTTTTTACTTTTCAAAAATTCAATATTTCAACTATTTCTAAAATGGAGTAACTGTTAGCTAAAGAATATGTGACTGAAAGTGATATAATGGTATTAAAATAAATTTTCATTTTAAAAAATCATGAAAAAAGTGCTAAACAACTCAATACAGAATGGAACAAGCATTTCGATTTGTCTTGTTCAAGAAAAACTGTTAATAAAAATTATAAAAGGAATATTTATATTTGTACCAAGAAAACTTTTAGCTTTCTGATTAAATATCATTTGACTGTTTAGGTAGAGACAGCACATGATTTTTAATCTTTTTCCATTTATATTTTTTAAGTTAGTATTTGTATAACTATTGTTTATTCTTCTCTTAAATTTCATGTTTATGTTTGATTACAAAGCCTAAAATAATATATATGATTTCATTTTGTTTATGTAAACATTTTTTTTAAAATTTTACTTAATTTATCAAAATATCTTATTATTTTGTATTGTGAAGTTTAGATTGGAAATTACTAGACATAGAATGGTTTCTTATTTTGCTGATGATTTTAACACCTATCAAGCTTTGCTACATATAACAGAATTAATTGATGATGTTAATGAAGCTTTGGAAACATCTATACTTTCTGAGATATTAACTGAGCAAGCTGTGACTTCAGTTACTTCTTGTGCTATTTATGTCAACCATATTCTAGAAATCCTTGGTGTGAAAATTCTTTGTAAAAAGGTTTGTACAAATTTTATTAAATTTGTAATAAAATTGTATAGGATAAATTAAATTTTCATTATTAAAAAATTTGTTGAATTTCAATTGTTTTTATTTTCAGTTGTTAACCATGTTTTTATATTATATCAATATTGTAACATCTTTATTTCACTATT
>JAPDSC010120540.1:0-25938 GCA_026290005.1 Latrodectus geometricus | reverse complement strand
ACAAACGTTATCTAAAAAACACCTCAACAGAATACATTATAGTTTCCACAATGAAACAGATAAATATTCTGCCTTGGTGATCTAGTATTTAAAATTATAAGAGAAAATGAATATTTTTAAGAAAATAACTTACTAGCTTGACTAATTTACATACAAAACCTGAACTAAAGTTTAATTGTGGGGAGGTAGAAAAAAAACAACCATGGCATAATTTCTACAATTAAATTACCAAGCTACTTTCTAGATACATTTATTATAAACAAAATTTTTTTTAATTAACAGTATTTATAGCTTTCATTGAATAATGAAACTAAGTTTCAATAAAAAATGTGTAGTTACTGGGTTGACCAAACTACCTTTAAGCACTTGGGTTGATACAGTATCAATAATATATCTACTTAGCATGATTACATAACTGCAATTGGCTATGTACCTTTTGCCTACATCAGTAGAATGGATACATTAATGAAAGGTGAAAATAGAAAACTTAGCAAAAATTATAATTTTCACAATACAAGAATTCATTGGAAAATATTACTTTTTAGAAAATAAATAAAATAAAAGTAAACACATTCAAGCATATAACAATTTATGCAACTTATATAAAATGATAAACTATAACTATAAGATATTCAGAAATAAATTCTGATGAATTAAAAAATATTTGATACTGTTACATTAACATAAGACCTGCTTTTGAATTAAAATATTTGACATCAAACAATTTATTATCAATTACACATACAAAAATTAATTGTAGCTATTAATTTATGCAATAAAATAAACATTAATGCTATTGTAAAATATTAAGATCAGAAACAATTTAGACATTAATAGCAAATTAAGATGCCATTTCAGTTGAAAATAATCATACCAAAGAAAGCGATCAGTTTGTTACACAGAAAATGGTAATATAAATTAAGCACACACACAACTGATTTAAAAAGATGCTCAACCTCACAAAGTTAGTACAAAATTTTAGACAGAATACTCTCAATGCTTTATATATAATAATTCATTTGAGTTTTATAAAGTCTTTGAATTACCATACCTTCATCATCACTGTCCGCTAATCCATCATCCTAAGAAAAAATTTAATAAACCAATTAACTATTTTCCACAAGTAAACACTTTTTTAACTATTATAAATTTTAATAGTAATCAAAACAGAATATAATCAAAATTCAAATATAGTACACAGTAGTAATTTTTACATTACCATCAATGTTACTGAAATTTCAAAAGTATTTAAATTTATGGAAATGAGCAAAATATTATATATACATGAGAGATAAACAAAATCCTTATACTAATAAATGACAAAACAATTCAGTCATTTTATGTTAAACTAAAAGCAATTTTTGACATTTTTTACAGAAATATTTTTTTATTGGCCTGACTTTAATAGCCAATAGTATATTAATATAGAGCAAATAAATAGATTATGTTTTTTTAATTAATACAACTAATTATGCCTTCAATCATAGCACAAAAAAACTTGTTACATATTTTTTTTATAACATTTTATAAATATTTCAATGTTGACTTAGATAATTTTGTTGGCCAACGTAGAAATAAATACAGCAAATGAACTAAAAGAACCAGAACTTACGTAATTCATAGGATCACCTCCATCACTCATGCCACCACCCATTTTTC
Source organism: Latrodectus geometricus (assembly GCA_026290005.1). Taxonomy (NCBI): domain Eukaryota; kingdom Metazoa; phylum Arthropoda; class Arachnida; order Araneae; family Theridiidae; genus Latrodectus; species Latrodectus geometricus. Next base: position 24,279 of record JAPDSC010120540.1, on the reverse strand, counting down.
GCATCATCTAAAAATTTTAGATCAGAAATTAATCTCATTTCAAATATTTATATCATCATATGAATTTTATTGACAGCCCAAGTTTACATATAAAAACATCAAACTTCATGTTAACATTTTATTTTAATAGGGGAAAAGAAATCAGTTTAAGTTAAATCTCACTTATCAAAACAGGGTTTAAAATACATGTCGTATAGTTTAATTATTTTTAGTAAAAGTAAATAAAATATTCCAATTTACTTAATACAAAAAATTATTGCAAATTTCCTTCACAGTCATCTCAAAAATGCTTTGATTGCATATGGGAATATTTTATTAGAGATTGATAATTCTAATAATAAAAATACCTTAGAAAACATGCACTTAAAATCAGATGTTCCTATGTATATATATATCCAAGAAATTCCAAAAAATTTATGTTAAGATTATAGGTTTTGATGCCTAATTCCATTTCATCTGATGGGTAATTAATACATGTTTAATACAAAGCTTTCTGAATCAGAGCTGCTCTAATTATTATAACTTAATAATTTCAAATCTGCCTGTGTTCCTTACAAACATATTATTGTTCAACTATCCTTTAACATATATATATTATACAATGTTTAACATTAACATAGATATAACTTCAGCATCTGACAATACTAGTTATTTTGCCATTTCATACTTCAAGCCAGTTTAATTATTTTCATTTTTTAAGTTTACATACAAATTGCATTTATAAATGTGAATCCTAATTATTAAAATGCTGCAGTTTTTCTTACAGATTACAATTTATTAAAGTAGATAAGGATATTTATTAAAGACATAAATGAACCTATAACATACATGCTAAGGGGGTCTTTGATTTCCCACCCAGGAATTTTTTTTTTTTTTTTGAAAAAGGACATTCCAAAATAGATTTCAAATCCAAAACTATTAAATGTAACATCCAGAGCATTAATCATTCATCGACAGACTAGACATGTGTTTGATCACATTTAGAGATTTAAAACTGATAAGAGAAACTTCACCATTTGAAATATCTAATTTTTACAGACTAGTTATTGACAGCATTATTTAAAAATTATATTAGGTTGGGGAAAAAGTTATCCATTATTTTTTCAGTAGACGTCTGTAGTGATCGCTATCTTGTGAGGTATCTATCAAACAATTTCAGATTTATGCTGGTTGGAAAGGTGACATTTGACACTAAAATATCCTCTAGCGGTTTTTTGTTTAATTCAGTTACGAGTACAAGTTTTCAAAAATAGAAAACAACAAACAAAAAATTCGATACATTTTCGTTTTTCTCTTGTAATGGCAAAAAAGATAGCCGGGTAGCTAAAGTTGTGAAAGGTGTTTATCGTCCTATATAAGACTGTAACAACCAGTTACGTACAATTTTTGTTTCGTCGATTCCGTTTGGGTATTTGGATGCTAAAGATGCACCTCGCATGGATACAACATTCTCGAGAATGTCTATAAAATATCAAAAATTATCAAACTTGACAGCACGTTGGCAGTCGTAGCCCTAAAAATCTACATGAAAACTGTTTTAAACCTTTTTACAAAGCGAATCTGAAAGAAGTTACAAAAAGTTCACGTAAAAATAATGGATTTCTTTTTCCCCAAACTAATATGTTCAAAAAAATACAAATTGTTCACAACAAACAAGTGACAAAACTGAAGAAAATAAATCTAAAAGGCATTTTAACTGTATAAGACATAACTGATCAGAAATAATAATTACATATTCATAAGTAAAAATAAGGTAAGTGTTCAAATACTAATAAAATAGTTAAAGGAGTCATTGAAACACCATACATTGGCAGTAAAAAAATAACGAAAGGCAACAAATCAGTTAAAAAAAAAGTAGTAGTTGTGACATTTAACTTATTAATCAAAATATGAAAAGATTAAATATAAAATGGTATTGCAACTGATTCAAAATATGTGAAATTTAGCTGTAAATGAAAGAAAATAAAAATATTTGGTTTGATATGTTTGTTAACTGTTGTTTTATTTTTCACTGGGAACATAATATTTATATTTAAGCAATTTTTCTTAAGCAAAAAGAAAAATAAAGTTATTTGTATTTGACAACTCTTTGTAATACTGAATAAGTTCAGATATCCTTGATGTAAAAAATAAAAAATCAAGGCACAAGTTAAAACATTGCCAATTCTGTTTTTCATTTAACATTCCAAAAAAATCTAAAAATATAAGTTCTAGAACAAATTTATCTATTAAGCAAACAATTAATAAATATGACTAACCTCTTCAAAATCAGTTCCATCCACTTCATCTTCAGAGTCATCTTCATCCTTCCATTTGTTAAAGTCTACTTTTAACCAATGAAACTGTAAAATAGCAAATAAATTTATATTATCAATTACATACTTTTGATCTATTAATTAATATCATTTTCTACTTTTCTTTTAATTTGGGACAATAACAATAATTTCAAGTACATTACAAGTCCAAAAACTGAATAAAATGCATAAATATTTCTTAAAGAATTAAAAAAAATTATGTAGATGTTTCTGTTGCAGCTGATTTTCTAAAATTATATCTTTTCTCATTATTCGTGTATAAAAACTAAAAAGCAATTTTGCAATATAGCTTTTCACAAAAAGAAAATGCTACTTTTGGCCAAAGAGAATTGTTTCTCTAAATCACATTTTGGACAAACTTAAAAGAATCAAAACATGTTTGCTACACCTAATTTATCACTGCATATTAGCAAATATTTTCCTATTTTAAAAATGAAACACTTTCTTTTAGAATATTAGAACAAAAATATATACAAAGTTTTAGATTTCAAATGGCACTAAAAGTAAAAATTCCAGTAAACGTTTAGTCTTATCTTATAATGCACACAATTAATATGATGCAGTGATGATTCATCTGCTTCAAAAATGCATTATAAAATTTTAAACATTTTAGAATGATTTTAGCAAATTAAAAAATAATTTTTTTTAATGACTAAGACAATGTATAGAATACTTTTTCTTTTAAACTACTGTATAGTTGAATAACCTAGTTTGATTCTCACCATAGTACTTTTTTAACATATATGAAGTAAATGTTTTGTTTATTATTTCAATAAACCAAGTTTCACTTTTCTGAGCTAATGCCAGTAAAACCATTTCCTTTTAAAAGGCCACATTCTTGTTCTTTTCACACTTGCTAGTAATAATCCAAGGGATCTAAGGCACATTGAGTACCTTTTTAACATGTAAATCAAATGCAAAAGCATTAAAAATGTAATAATTTCTTTTGGTTTGTTTCCGTTAAAAGTAATTTTTTTAAGGATAAATATATTTCATTGTAAAAATATAAAACATGAAATTTTTTTAATATTAATTACAATTCTGTAAGGAAAAAAAAAAAAAAAAAAAAATCAATGAATTTTTCTAATATTTGTTAAAATTTCTAAAAAAATCAATTTGAAAGATATTATTTTAAACAATGAAAAATTTTAAAATTCTGTTAAAACATTAAACACTCACTTAATGTGAGAGAGCTATGATAATGGGATTAACACTTTATAATAGTAAATGACAGGCATTTTTCAAAGTATAATTGCCAAGAAAATTCAGAGTTACAGTTTAAAGTATGAAATTGCACTTAGAAATTATGTTTAAATCACACTATCAAATAATGCATATAAAATAAATATTAATTTCTCCTTTTAAAAATAAAAATTTGTAATAGTATATAATTAAAGAAAATTAGCAAGATCAATTAAATCCAATGAAATCAAGATCATTAATTTATCAATCAGTTTGAAAGTTTTTTCATTTTAATGACAATTAAAAAAATAAATAGAGAACAATTTATTATTGGTATTGAGTAAGAATAAAAATAGGCTATATAAATTACTTGTTCTATATGCATTTTAACTTAAAATTTTTTTATTTATAAGAACTTTTACAAATGAACAGAGTTTAGATGAGTAGAACAAATGGAAGTTAAAAGATGTAAAAAAAAGTACAACAGATGAACTTGTTTGACTGTATTATTAAAATTTTTGTTACTTTCTTTTAAATATCCATGCATTTCAATAGAAGAGCTGCAACTAGTATGGAAAACCAAACAAATCTTAACGAAAATGAACATAGTTATAAATTAAATTTACACAAAACCTATATAACATAATGTTTAGAAATATTGAATACCCAATTTTGTCAATAGAATATAATTAAAAATAATACTATGAATACTACAGTCTTAAATTCTTTATTGATTTTGAAAATTATCATAGTAGTAATTTATAATTAAATTTAAGGTAAAAATCAAGTAAGTAAATTACATAAAAGATTGAAATGATTTGATTTCATATTCTGAAAATTTAAATTAGTGTTTATGAAGAAGCTTCATATTATGAGATAACACATTACAGTTTAAATAAAGAGAGAAGTCAAAACCTTTTTGTCTTCTTTGAGAAGCCTCTTCCAAAACCCTTCTTCTGCTTTGATTAATACAAATTCAATAGCCCTATCTCTAACAGAATGTTTAGATTCCTGAAAAAATATATTTCCTTTTAATATACATAAGAAATGTATCATAAATAACACAAGTAATATTTTATCTTACTTCTTCAAATAATTCATACCATCATCAAGGTTACAAATAATATTTATGTTATTGCCTTATTAAAATGTCAAAAATGAAAAGATCAGTTTTCTCAATGAAACAATAAAACAAATAATGAAATATAATATCATTTTAATAAAAATATTCAGTAATAAGTATACATTGGTAAGCCACTTTAAAAAATGCCACGATGGAAAATTTCATTTAAAAATATTTGTATAATTTACACTACAAATTATTATGTTTTAACATTAACAAACTCAAAATCTGATGATTTTTTCCATATATTTTACTGTGCACAGATAATTAAAGACCTGAAATAAGGGCTTATGATTGTTAAAGAACTGACAAAGAAAACATTTCACTCTCTTTATAAGAACAGTAATTTTAATTAGTTTTTTTTTTTAAATAGAAGAATGGTAATTTTTGAATTATGATTGCGCTTTAACATCACAAATAACATTGGATTGTTCCTACACATTTTTATAATCTCAGACATTTAACATTGTACTGTCATTTGTAATGATATCCACACTATTGAAAGAGAAGTTTTGAAAATACAGCCTTCCCAAACAGTTAAAAGTTAATATTTTTGTTTGGTTTAGTTTGTCACTGAACCGTAATTTTCTACACATCAACTAATTAGACCAGAACTTATGTCAAAGTGGATTCTGAACGCTAACTTCGCTACAAACACTCAAGCCCAAGGTGAAATCAAAATGTTGAACAGAAATCAAAAGCACAAATTACTTGGATTATATTGAATCATTTTAAAGATATGGGAATATCAAGTTAAATTGTGACTGATTTATTCCCATTGTATAATTTAATTCTCATTTTAAATGCCACCTAACTTCTTTGAATAGATATCCTGATTTTTTTTTTTCAGAGACCACAATCATACTTCAGTAGCTTAATTCATAAAAGTGAAAAGCTCATATACTCGTTTTTGAGTTTTAAATTTAAAGCTCATAAACAAGCGATCACTGATCTAAGAAAAGTTTTCCACCACATTTGTTAATTTTTTTTTTGATAAGCTATTAGGAAAAAATTTGAATAGTAATTTTATATTCCTAAATAAGTTACCTTTTCTATCAATATATAGTATTTATTACATAAGACATACCAACAAATATAAATTTATACATTAACTACTTGCAAAAAAATTTTTTTAAGGTCATTCTATAAATAATTAAAAAAACCAAACAAAATCTTACAATTCAGCATTAACTGTGTATTTTAATTCAAGAAATATTACTTATCTATTAAAACATGATAAAAGCACATGTTAATAAGTTAATAAGCAAAGTTGTTTTCTTATTGATTATTAACTTTAAAACTATTTTTCTAGGAAATATTTATATACTTAGATGCATTTCATTTTCAATTCATTTAAAATGTAATTAAAATCTCATAGTGAAATCCACTGTATATAGAAACAACTGTAAATAATCAATTTTTTATAGGTCTAACAATTTAAATTTATTTGAAAGCTCAAAAGCTGCTTGAATACTTATATCTCTTGTTTAACACTACCATTATTTCATCAAAAGGTCAAAAGCAAAGTTTTAAAATAACTATGCAATTTACAAATGCTATTCCTATCTAAATTTCAAAACCCTTATCTACTATCAAAAGAAAATTTTTTCAAAGAAAAGTTACTTTCTACACTTTTCTCATTTTTGCAGACTTCGGTAATTATCAAGTAAACAGCATATTACAATATTAATCATATTTTTATTGCCTTTTTAGTTTTATGATCGTCAATTTTTCTTTTAGATCACAGATGCATTTATCAGTTTATTCGCCCCATCATTAAAAAAATTTAAGCATATTATTAATTACTTTAAGTCCACTTTTATTTGGTTTCATGAACTTTTAATGAAAAAAATTTACTCCCCTCATTAACTTCTACAATAAACACAATGTGTCGTTTATGCATGTTACATAAGTTTTTCCTATTTTTAGTATGGACAAAGCCAATTTATTATCACTAGATAAGTTCAATAATTTTTAGAACTAAAGTAAGAGTTTTTTACTCTAAAATGCAATGATAATTGCTTAGTTTAGTAGTTTGATTGCATATAAGAAATTCTTAAGATTTCTAAGGGTGATCTTAGAGCTAATCTCATCACAGTAATACCCAGATTGTGTGAAGATAAGCTCAATTCTAAAGATCAGTTAAATTTCAGACTGGTCAGAAACCCCTTTATAAATGAATTGTTTTTATACATCAATCGAAAGGAAATGTTAGACTTAATTGAAAACCTCTTAAGACATAATTTTAAAATTGAAATATCAATTTTTACCATATTCAACAAATGAAAAAGTGTCATCTCTATTAATATAGATTACAAATTAAAATACTATTAGAATTAAAACCACTAGAAAATTTTAAGCCTGGCCTAAAAGAAAACCATGACAATTGATTATTTTTGGCATTGAATGCTAAAAATTACTCCTTCAAATCAGAAATAGATTAACTGTTACAAAGAGATAATTAATTAACTGAACTATTGGGAATCGTGAAAGACATTTAACTTTAAAATAAATGCATATTTAAGATGTTCTCTTATAGAAGTTTTTTAAAAAATAATTTGTAATTTATCTCAAACTAGGATTAAAGCAATATTGTACCTAATCCATATATATTATAAAAAATGTTAATTAAAAAATTATTAACATTTTTAAATAGCAAAAATATTTTGAAATTCAAGCCTTCTATTATTTACATTTACTGTGATTTATTTATTACTAATTTATTTTTATTCATGACATAATTTGTTCTCCCTCTCTCTATATATAGTACTCTAGACCATGTATAAACATATACAAAGCTAGTATTTATTACTTTTAGTTACCACAATTTTAATTTTATATTATCTAAAACATTTGAATCTAAAGCTAAAATAAATGTATATTTAAAATATATTTTTAATATATAAAGTTTGCATGATTTTACTAAATACTAGGAATATCAGAGGACATAATTATTATAAACACAGAAGATTCACAAGTCAAAAATTTAGTAGCAATTTTGTTACATTTTTCTTGACCAAAATATACATATCAGCATGTTTTGGTTCAGTAAAGAGTATTTTTATTGCAGCAATCAACAAAGTACTTAAACTAATGTAAGCACTTAGTTTGGATCATGCTGCTTACATTAAAATAATAATAAAAAAAAAATGACAGTTCTTTAAGGTGATATGGACTAATCAATAGAAAAGATAATGTTAAGAGAGAAATGAGAACAGAAAAGCTATATTAAGTTTAATGACATGTTTATAATATATACACTTTGTAGACGATTTTAAATAAATCCCAAAGCCCTCATGGAATGCAATTAAATACTTTTTAATAAACAAATGTGTTCTTTTTCAATAAAACTACTAGTAACACTAGCAATTATGTATATAGAAATATTTAATCACTAAGAGCTTTTACAGAAGCTGCATTTACATGTTGTAAGTATTAAAACTGGGGAAACCTTGTTAGATGTGAAAATAAGAAGTAAAAAGATACCCCCCTATTTCCCAATAGCTAGAAAAAATCTGAAAACCTAAATCACTATCATTGTGCATCAAAATGAGGATTATAAAAAGTGAAAAGTATTTATTGTTAAGCGTGCAATTCGATATAATAATATTAGTATAAAATATCAAATTTTAAGAAATGCAGATATCCAGAAAATAGTCTAGAATATTTTGGCAGTTATAAAAATATAATAGGATTGTGCACATATATTTTAACATTAAATCATAAACTTACCTTTAAACAAATTAAAATTACATGTGAACAGTTTTTCCCTACCTTTCTTATTGCATAAAAGTAAATTGAGAAGAGAAAATGCCTGAATCATAATCTAAATTTTTTTAAATCAAAAGTACATTATTTATACATATAATATTTGAATCTTGCATCAGTTATTTAAAAACAAAGTTAAATGTTTTCATGACATTAGGCATTCATGTTTTTAATATTTTTCTTAAACATTTAAATAGTAAACTTTTTTAAAGATAGATACATTTTATATTTCTTATAAAAATTCTTACATTGAAAACAGTTGCTTGAAGATCTTTAACACTGATGTGACAGTAGAAGAAAATTTAATTATTAAGGATAAACTGAAATGTAATAAGCAATTCTGTACAAGCATGTGAAAGTTTAAACTATCTGGCAAAAACTCATTAAGTATTTATGCACATTAAGGTTTTCATAACTATAATGCTTGAATATATAAGGAAATTAGAAAAAACATAGTTTTAAATTGCCTAATAGAAAATTTTATGATTTGAAATTTGCTTAAATATTAAAAACTAATAAAAATGTTATTTAAATCAGTTTTTGACTCTTTCCACAAGAAAAAAAATATTACAAACGCAATAATTAAAAACTGCATACTTCAGGTTTAATTTCTTTAAGGAATTCAAGGGTAACTTCATGGTCTTTCATCTCTGTTCCTCCTTTACCCCTAGAATATAAAATATAAGATTAATAATTTAAAATAACACATTACTGGAAATAAGATATTTAGAAAAGGATAATGGATCTTTGCTTGCCTAAAAGGTCTTACTATATTTTAAAATGTTTTTGCATGGCCTAAAAATACACCTTGATTATATTTTGACAATATGTTGCGGATAATCTAATGGTCTTCGGCTGTTGCAAGGCTTTTTAACATTGCTAATTGAGAGGACTTTCTAGAGGTAGTTAACCATTAATGTATCACAAAGGAGGAAACTTTGAAAATTTTCATGCAAGTGGACAGAATTACATTTGTTGTTCAACAGTGGCCTAGAATCATTTCAAAGCTAAAAGCCCCCCCTTTATGTTATGACAAGCCTTTTAAATAATTGTAGAAATTTAATTAGATTGAGTGAACTTTATTTTTATAGGGTACGCAAAATATTAAAAAGTCCAATAATCAAAGGAAAAGTAGGGCAGACTAAAATCTCTAGAATAATAAGTGATAAGTAAACACGGGTAAATTTTTTTCAATATACCATTAACTAATTTTCTTCTTTGTGCAGATTGTTTGAAATCAAATCACTGAATTTATAGATAAGCAGGAATATAAGATAAGCAAATAAAATTAAGCAGGGATAAAACTTAATCTAAAGTCACAATTTCAAAATTATGTGACTAATTAAACACTACTAATAAACAAATTAAAAAACAGTTGTAGCAAGAAGTGTCTTAGTTCTTTATAAAAAAAAAAATTTAATAGCAATTCAAACTTTTCCAGAAGTTAAAAGTAACAAATATATATTAGCATTATATTAAAAATGAATTTATGTAATATTTAATTTAAAGATATGATAAATTTTTATCTATTATCAAGCATTTTTTTAAAAAGTTTTCTTTATTCTACTGCCAAATACTAATGTGCTCCTACACAGTCACTTTAAAATTCAGTATGCTTTTATTGTCATATACAGCATAGATATATTATACGGAATATATAAGAGAAATATCTTTAAATTAGGCGTTCAACATTCTATAAAAAACAAAATACAGAAGTACTTCAAAATGTTTTTCTTTTCAGCAATGCTAATTCAAAAACGGCTTTGGTTTCATCCATAATCTTAATCGTTTTTAATTATCATTAAACTTAACTGAATGCTAAAAGTTCAAAATCTAACATAATTGGAGAACGTTATTATTGAAGCTGAATACTAGACTCAAGGTACAGGAAACAATACTGGAAGAGTTCATAAACTACATTGCTGTTCCTACTTAAAAAATAACTTTATTACTCATGTCAAAACATCACATTAAAATGTTTAAAAAAATTGTTAATTATTTAAATAAACATTCTGATTAACAGTTAATAAAATAAAAGATTAGCTAATTCATATTTAAAAGTGAAATAGCAAATTATTACAAATGTAAAACTTAAGAACATGATATTGCATACTTAAAGTAAAGTTTATCTTTTTCAACTTTAATTGTGGGATTCCGACAGTCTTCAAGTTGCACTTTGACATAAAGAAGATTTTTTCTTTGAGCCCAGAATACTGGAGGTGGTAACAACCTAAATAAAAAATACACACAATAATTGAAAAGTAAATTAAGAAATTTTTAACTTTTAATATATTATTAATTTCATCACCTCAAGTGTAAGTAACCATTTTTAAGACACATATATTTATATTTTATCCACATGAAAGTTCCTAATATAAAATCTAAGAAATTATTGAACACCACATTGATTTTTTCCAGAAATAGCATTTTTATTCTTTTGATTGCACTCGTTTTAAGATATTCTAACTAATAATTCTAATAAGGTTTTAATTATTTCATAAAATACAATTATTGAGTTAAGGACTCTAAGGAATAAAACCTAGAACTACAATAAATACTAAACGACTGAATATTCTCTTCAGCTGGATTCTTTTCAGTCTTAACTGAAAAAGAACACCTGTGCAGTAACTTGTAGGCACAAGGATTCTTTGACAGGAAAATTAAGCAGTATCAAGATCTCAAAGATAATACAATTGAAAAACTGACAGCCAACAGCTTGCATAACAGGTGACTGGAATCTTTACGAACATTTTACAACTGAACATAGGAAATTTTCTGTGCAATTATTTTTATTTTTTTAGTTACAATATAATTCAAGACTTTTAAATATTTTTAAAACATGAAATTAATTTTCTGCCTAATTTCTTCAGACCTTAAACACTAAATTAAAATATACATATTTTTATAACTACAAAATTATTTTAATTTTAATGATTTATTAATGCAGAAGATTTACAACTGGTGCTCATAGGTATATCATTATGCTTGCCGAAAAATATTTTTCCAATTAAAATTATTTTTGAATATTAAATACCCGATGAACAATTCCTTAATTTGAAAAATATTCTATTAAAATTTCTACATTAAATTTTTAAATAGTAATTGCATAATAAAACATTAGTACAAAATTTCATATTTCCTCAACTGCTTTATCACACCTAGAATGAGTTCGTATACTTAAAATTTCAAAAATAACAAAATGTACATTGATTGCTATAAAATTTTTGACTTATGAATCTTTAGTTTTAAAATAAATCCCCAAAAATATATACATTTAAACAAATATTAACAATATATTACTTTTGGTACAACTGCCACATAATCCTTTCGATGTATTTTAATAAGTTTTGATGATTAAAAAATGTTACCAAAATTTAATTACTATTTATAATCTAATGATGCCAGATTAGATTATTGAATAATCATAGCATTCTTTACCTTTCTGACATAAGAATTACAGGCTATTTGAAGAACAGTAAACTTTGCCAAAAAATACATCAAATACAAAAATGAGTCAAAAGGATTACACAGCACTTATGGTTTAGTTTAAACTATGATTAAGTTTAACAACAGTTAATATATTTAAATATTTTAGCTTAAATTCCTTTTTAAACAAATTAAAGAAAAAGATATTTTTGACAAGAACAAACCATATCAAGGTTTATATAAAAATTGTGGCAATGATAGTAATTGATAAAGCAAGTCTTAATGTTAACAAATTTATATGTATTAATGAAAAGAAACATTTTATCATCAAATGCAAAAATTCATTAGCAAACAAAAAACTTTCTGCCTTTAAGAAGAATTAACTATTCTCGAAATAATGAAATGCAAAATTTGTATTTTCCCAATTTCGAATGGAATTGTAATAAAGAGTACCACAAAATATGTCTGCACCTTTTGATAACTAATGCTAGGAAAGGAGAAAAACTTATTGAAATAGAATTTTTCAATTAGTTTTGGAATCAAACCAAAATAGGCACCAGTTTTTTTTTTTTTTTTGTTCAAATGTCTCTATTTTAAATACATAATATTATATATACTTGACAATAACTCTGTTTTTATCAATTATATTATCATCAGCAATTACATAATGGGTTTTTAACATACCACAATTTCTTTTGCTAAATATTTAATATCATGGCTATTACAATATTACTTCATTTATTTGATGATGGCTTCCTAGGGAAGTAAGTCTCAGTTGTAACCCTAAATTATAGCATTTTCATGATAGAGTAATCAACACATATTAGAGCAATTCAAATGAATGCAACTTAAGAAAAAAAAATTTATATTATAATTTCAGTAAATATTTAACATTATGCTTACAAAATATATCTAATAGCACAAAAAAGCGGTGCAATTGATTTAATTTTATTAAGACGAATTTGAAATACGATTAATCTTGAGATATGATTGCGTATTTAGTACCTTTTTTTAAATTCTGGCAGAAAATACTTCTGTACGCTTAACATGACATCCGAAAGGGGATAAATTTTTTTTTGTAATATTTTGTAGAACTTTAAAGATAAATAATTGAAGTTGGAGCTTTACTTTCGAGAGCTTTATGTAAAGAAATATTAAATAATACAGTAAATAGCAAAAAATTAATCGCATTGCAAAACGTATTCCACAAATAAAAGAAAAAAAAATAGAATCACAAACTTTAATTTTAACGATTTTCCCAGGATATTCCATTTGCAATATCCTAAAATTTCTTTTTTTAAATAAATGAAGGAATAAGAAAATTTTTTCAGTATCACAAGAAAAGATAATTTGCCAATTCATTTTCTTTAGGTTTTTCCCCCTTTCGATTAGCACGCCATGCATCATGATAGCTTATGCAAAATTTATCTTATTAATTTGTATAAATTAAAAAAGAAGGCTTACTTTCCGTCACCCATTGATTCAATTAATGATGAAAATTAAAGAAAATTTTAGTAAAATTACTTCAAATAAAAGAGTTTTTACTAAATTTTACTTTTGGACAAAGAATTACCGCTGAAAAGGCATGCGCAAGAAAAGACTAAGAAGGACTGCCACCTTTAATTTCGAAATCTTTTATCATCATGCCTCTTTTTTTATTTTATTATTTGCTAATTGTATTTTATTTTTAAACGTGTGATGTACTTAAAGTAATATTTAAATTTATTCAATTCTTCTGTTTTTTTTTTTTTTAAATTTCGTATTAAAATTGTAACTCGTAGCCTAAACAAACACACTATAAATAATAAATTTTATCTATGTATAAACATGCTAACATCATGTATTAACAAGTTAATCACAGTTTCAAACAAATACTTGTTACTTTTAAATGCTCAAAGTAACTTCTTATTTTTAATCGAAAACTAGTATTTCCAGATTGGAATCATGGAGTGCGATGATTTGAATAGTCTGTACTTAATTATGTAAGATTACATATAAAAATTGTGAATTTAGTCTAAAATTATTTTTCTATTCTAGAATCAGTTTTACCAGTGAATATTTTAATTGATGTGTCATTAATTGCTAGTTACCAGCATACTGTTTGTTGGATTACAATAATTGTAGCTGCAGGATTACAATTAGCTGAAAAAGATTGCGCTAGCAATTTTCCAGGACTCCTTATTTCAATAACTATGAAAGGAAAAATATCATTTACTCTATACGCTTCGGTTCCTTTTTTACCTCTTGTACATCTATAGATCGCTGTTCGCAAATATTCTATGATCTATAAATGTATTGCTTTTTTTTAAATAGATAATTCATAATTTCATATTATAGATAGCTTTTAAGATAATTCATAAGTAATAGATAATTTATAATTTCATATTATAGATAACTTTTAAGCTACTTAATTTTTATTGCTTGTCATTATCCTTTTGCTCGAATTTTGTTCTTTTAGGTATGTGCAGGAATCGGACAAACAAGAGTAAAATGCATATTTTGTTTAAAAAAAATCTTAAATCCTTAAATTAATAACATATTTAAAAAATAAGTGTTCCTTAGTATTTATTATTTTACTGACAAATAACAGTAAGATCTTATAATAATACCAGCTGGACAGCAATTTTACATCGCTATATTGTCAGTGTTCATGCCGTATCTTTTCAGGAAATTTGATCAAAAAAGTACTTTTGCGATAAAATTTTCTGAAAAATTAAAGCTGAATAAAACAATGCCAAATCTTCCATGATATAAAATAAGAATAATATATTTTCTGGAAGTTTTTTTCAGATTACTGATATTATTCATTGCTAATTCCTGATAACTGATCTAGTACTATGGTCTTTAGTTGAATTATTCGTGGGTTCATCAGTTCAGATGTTAGTGTTCATATGTGACCTGAAAAGCAAAAATATTAATCAAAATAATAAAAACAATAAGCTTATATTTAATAAAAAATATCAAAATATTTCTCAGGACTGCTGGAAAATGTTAACATTCACGTATTTTTTGTTATAAATTCATGCTCAGAAAAATGTAAAAAAAAAATTGTTTTCTCTAACATTAATTTTAAAGTTGTTCTAAATTGTTCATCAACGTTAATTTGCTTTTTCTTTACATGAAAAATTATTTTCCTTAATTTATTAGTTAAGAGAATGCGTATTGTATACTTTAAAAAAATATAATTATTGAAAAACACTTAAATTTAATATGTATAGAGTAATATTATTTTCTGAAAATTTAATCGATATTTTCAATGGTTTCTTAAATATTTATAACTGTAACATTTTGTTATTAATTTTTAATAAACGTTAGTTGAAAAAAATTTAAAATTTATTATATCATCTGAAAAATTTTCAAAACTTCCAAGAATTTTTATGTTTTACATTCCTAATATATATATATATATATATATACTGCTCAAAACAATTAAAGGATATTGCGGTTTTAGGTAGATCATGTGGCTGGGAAAAATTTTAGCTGATTGATACAGGGTCGACAGACGTAGTAGGTTATATGAGAATAAATTATACATGTTTGTGTACAAAAGGAAAAAAACACAATTTGTGCACATGAAAAAAAAAAAGAATTAGAAAAGGTGTTTTTTTCAAAGGAAATCATTTTCAGTAGGGGGTATGGTTTCCACTGACGAACAGCAACGTTGAACACTTTTGAGGCAAAGAGTCAATGAGGCTATTAATCACGAGTTGGGGTATTCTGTGCCACTCTTTCAGAAGAGCTCTTTCCAGTTCTTGGAGAGTTTGTGAGGATGGTTGGTGGCCAGCAACTCGTCTTTTTAGAGCGTTTCAAACGTGCTCTATTGGATTCATGTCTGGAGAACACGCTGGCAATTCCATTCGTACGATTCCTTTTTCGAAAAGGAAATTCTTCACCAGGTTAGCACGATGTGGCCTGCAGTTATCATCCATTAAAATGAAGTCATCGCCGATTGCTGCAGCATAGGTGTGAGGATCTCATTCCTAAATCGGCGACCAGTCAAAAGTCCCTCTTGAATGATATAGAGGTCTGCGCCCGTCAATGGAGATGCTACCATACACCTACACTCCCTCGCCGCCAAATCTGACACTTTAGTGCACGAACGCAGGATTATACCTGCTGCCAATGTCCCTCCAGATGAAAATACGTTAATTATCAGGATGAACAGAAAAACGGGATTCGTCAGAAAAAAGAACATTGCTCCATTCATTTCTCCTCCAGTTCACATGCTCTGTTGCCCACTCCCTGCGGTAGCAATGATGCATAATGTTAGTTTAACACATACCATCGGTCGGCGAGCATATAGACCTACACCATGGAGCTGGTTTTGGACAGTCTAAGTTGAAACTGTGGTGTCAGTAGCTGAGGGAAGGTGTTGTTGGAGAAGAGTAGCGTTCATATTTCGGTGTCTCCAAGCCGTTAACACTAAATAACGATCTTCATTGGGCGTTGTTGCCCGTCTAAGACCTTGCCCTGCATTTCCAGTATCTAAAAAACGGTTCCAGATCCTGGAAATCACACTTTGTGACACTCCAATGGCTTGCACTACTTCGGCTTGAGTTTAGCCTTCTTCTAACCTACCAACAACTCTCCAAGCTTCTGAATCAGTTAAATGATTCGCTGAGACATCGTACTCATCGAAACAAAGCAGTCACTGAATGCCGATCATCCTTGTCTTCATTGTCTTTTATTCAGTTGAAAGTCGAATTTCATTCACTGCCGCTGAAACGACGTTTTTGACGTCGAACTCAAAATTACCATGCTCCACAGTTTGAAAATCATAAAAATTTGCGTCTGTGATTCTTTTATTCCATTTTCGGCAAAAAAATTTAGCTTATGTCTTTATATTATATAAAAATTTACAATATCCTTTAATTGTTTTGAGCAATGTATATATATATTTATATATATATATATATATATATATATATATATATATATTACTAATCGTATAAAATTAAATAATTACTGATTTCATTAATAAATTTTTGGTTAATTAGATTATGATAAAATGCAAATAAATTTTCCATCTCTGTAATTATGAAAAATGCGCATAATTCTATAAGTTTAATGTAGCTAAAAATTAAAGTTATTAACATGTAATTTCAGGAAACTTTTTAAAATAATATTATGAATCTGTTTTATCTCTCTTTGTACTATAGTAAAGTTAATTAAAACATGAAATTTTTAAATATTTTATAAAATTTTTAAATTAATGTTAATGACCTAATAACTCAAATTGATAAGAAAATTAAATCTAACGATTAAAAGCTTCTTTGAAAGACAAAGCTTAATTTTTCTATTATAACTAAAATCTGGATTAAAATACTCATTCTTTTAAAAAATCGGGTAACCTTTTTTTTGGTTGTCTTTATACGATTATTTTGTGCTGACTAGGTGTAATCAGACAGGGATCTAAATCTTAAAGGTGACTACGAATAACTACAAATATTTACGCCCGCCATGGTATTCACTACGTGAAGCAGTGGTCTCGTTTAGTTTACTTACTCCTCACTTGGCGAACCACTGGAATTTTTGTCTAACCTTTTTGCTCATTCTGTGATGTCAGAGAAAATATGCGAACGGTTCCCATTTTCATCACTGTAGGGCACTTCTTAGCTATGACTCAGAAATCTGCCGATATTGGCGAGCCAGAGACGGTTTAAAGCAATGATTCTCAATTTTTGTTTTCACTCCCCACTTTTAACAGTTTCAACATTTGGAAGCACACAAAGACAGAGATAAGTTGAGAAGTTTCTTACTTAGACTTATGATCACTGTGTAAAATAGTTTACGATAATAATTCTGAATGTAAAATAAAATAATATAATATGTACTACAAAAACAACAGTACGTTTATTAAGAGATTAATTATAATGTAATAATAAGGACACTTTTAATGAGAAATTTGAGTTTGATATTTTTGATAATTTCCTTTTTATTTGGTTTTAAAAATGACGGCAATATTACTCTCATATCGTCTTCTACATTTAACAGTCTCGCTCTTTTTTTTTTTTTGTTTTTATGTATTTTAACACTGAAAATCTGAATTCACACAAATAAGATGTAGAAAATTCTAGATACCCGTAACAATTGAAATTTTTTTACGTATATATTTCACTTAATGAAAGGTCACAGTCATCGAATATAAAAGCAGTTTTAACTGTAAAAAATATGGTACTTAACAATAAAAAGAAGTTTTCATTTATATGCATACATACATATTGGTGTGGATGATTCCCGGCTTGTAATTTAAGGTTAATGGATTTGGAATATTCCCTTAACACTAAGGGTCTCGTAATTTCTAACATGGTCAGGTGACGAAGTTGTACTTGAGCTGGCACCCTCCTTACCACATTTACGCCACACCAGTGGAAATACTTTGGACGTCATAGATTAACATGGACACGTCCACAACCCAAGGAGCTCAGCAACTCAGTGAGGGAGAATGTGGTCAATCTCCCAATCACTGCCAGCGGCAAATGATGCTTCACTTTGCTGATCTTAACAGGACTGTTACTGATCCATTGGAGCACAAATGGTTTGTAGGGAGCATCAGGGTTTGTGTAGTAGTACTTTTCATTGATTTAAACAAACTTGACTTGTAATAAAGAAAGCATTAATATTTTCACCATATATGTTTCAAAAATTTGGTGGCATATTTGAAAAATTAGGCAGCACAGAAAGTGCCATGGAACAATTGTTTGAAAGCACTGGTCTAAGGTAATAAATTCAGTTATTTTTCGCTTTGTGGTATCGTATAATTTTCTAGGATTTTGTTGAGCAATCTTTTTGTTGTATTCAACTAAAATTGCTGTATCTTGCCTTGCCATTAAAAATAAAAAAAATTTAAGTTTGTGATGGAACTTGAACTCGTGAAGTGAAGATGAAATCGCTAAGCGCTCAATTATCATTTTATCTCATGAATGCTAAAATTTATTTTAAACAAAACACCAAATTAAAGAAACGTTTCACGTATTAATCACACAGTGAATAATAGTTTTTTCCATTTCTAAAACTTATTATAATAATTTAGTATTAAACGAAGATTTAAAATGTAACATATAATCAAACTAATTAGACAATAAAATTTGTAAATAATAATTTTGAAACGATTTGAAAGAACCAAATTATTTTTGGAATAACAAATCACCCTTTCTTTTTCCTCTTATCAAATTTCATAAAAATCCTACGAAATTTAGATTTAAGGTCAGTGGAATCAATAGTTCTGGTATTCATTTGGAAACATTTTTAAGAATGCTACATACATATCAACAAAATTGGGGGGAAAAATAGTGACGTAACCTCTGAGAGAAATTGCAAGGCCTTTTGGACGACTGTCATGTTATGTCACAAAAGATGTTTTTCACAGTTAGAGAGCCGTATCCTCACACCACCAGCATGGAAAACTCCCAAACACTCATCTCATTGTTGCAGAAATCACAAATGTAGTTGTCACTTTTCTTTGCTCAATAGCGTTTGGAGTCGAATGTAGGAATCGAACCCTGAAGGGTGTGATCTTGCCAAAAAGCTATGATTCGCATTAAACAAAGATATTTAAAATATTTTATTATATAAATATGTTTGAACAATAAGAAGTGATTAAAAATACCATGAAATGATACAATTCTGAAAGCTTACAGAAAAGTAAAAACAAGTATTTTTCTTTGGCAACAAAATGTAGAACAAAGCAAAATAAAATTAGTTACCAAAATTATTACTTTTAGAAATCCAGCAACTCAGTGCTTATAAAATATAAATATCGAACAATATGCCTAAAAACTATGTCTGACTTATTATATTGAGTTGTTCCAAAAATTATTCCTTTTTATTTGAAAATGAAAAACGTATAGCGAATAAATATTTTATTGAATTGTATACTTTCAATTCTAGTCCAATACCTTTTACCATCTTTTCTAGTCATAGCATGATTTCGTACTCATAAAACGATTGGTTTTCACTAATAAAAAACGGATTCAGGTGGGAAAACGAAATGATTTTCCGAACGACCCAATACATATGACCAAAAATCACCGGACACCACTTCATTTAAGTAGACCATTCCACTGATGAGTTAAACCAATCCCATTTTGGGTTATTGAGCTTAACTCATTAGTTTCAATTGACAGAATTATTGATTTTTGGTGTGTACAAAGACATCTCAGACAATAGTATTATTCCGACCACAGACTAATAACTAATATGACTTCCAACTCCCAATCGGAAAACGACTCTATTTTCGAATTCCGGAGGCGCGAAATTTTGTCATTATGCGAAGACAGCGCCACTAAGCGGAGAACTGTAAGTACTAAGCCAGAATTCATGATTACGTTTTTCACTTAAAAGCAAAGTTCATTTCGTTCAATAAAATGTTTCTTTTTTTCTTAATTTTATAATTCATGTTAATTTGAAAAGAACTTTTATACAAGATGCAAATGCATAATCATTTTAGACTGAAAATAATTTGTAAATTCTCGAGAGTTACATTTATGTGGAATATTTAAATAGATGATCTTTAAATTTCTATGAAAAGCAAAAAAAAAAAAAAAAAAAAAAAAAAAAAAAAAAAATTGTTACCGAATGAAAACTAATTTCTTATTAAAAATATCTCCTTTTTCATTCAAAATGTGACCTTATTTCCTTATTTTAGAAATTGTAATACAAAACTTATAACACATTTTACAATTTAAAATATAATTCAATTTTATTATTTAACAGAAATTTAAATCTAATAATGAAAATTAACTATAAGCAAAAAATAAATAGCAATGTAATCCAATTAAAATTTAGGTTAACAAAGTTCTGCACCATTTGGTTTTATTTACACAAATCATACACATAAAATGAATAAAATAAATTTACAAAAGCATATACACAATATAACATAATTAGGATAAGAAACAAGTATTATTTACAAAACAAATTTACCGAAGAAGAATAAGAAACAAGCATTTTTGTTAACCAAGTAAATTATATATATGTTGTTGTTGTTCTTGTCGTGTGACAGCCAGGCTGGCAATATGGGGTGCGCTGCTCCACTTTTCCAACTGAACCATATTTGGTGTGAAGTCCGACTTCCTCAGTACACACATGCCACAGGTACCCGTTTATAGGGTAGGCAACCATTCACACACAAAGAAAGCACAAAGACAAGAAAGAGAGAGAGAAAGTACATCCATGTCCGAGCCAGGATTCGAACCTAGGTCCCACCCATCTATAGTCAGGTATGCTAACTACTAGACAGGTTGGGCGGCAATTATATATATAGATATATATATTGATTTTTAAATAATTGAAATCAAAACAAGTATATTTTAGAGTTACTGCACACTTTATACATACCAGATAAAAACTGAAATATTATGTACATATTGCATTTAAAATAATTTTGATCTATAATAATTTTAATTTAATTTAATCATAATACGTAGGAGCTTCATCAATGTGCTTTTTACTTAAACTCGTTTCATTTAATGAGCTATTGAATATCATGCATATGGGAAAAGTAAAAATGACATTAACAACGTGTGGATAGATATTTAACAAATTATTACAATCGAAGCTTTCTGAATATTCTTAAATATTTTTTTTTATATACATTAATTGCATATCAAATCCTTATAATAAACAATTCGCGAAGAAAGTGGTCGTATTCTATCCCAAAATTTATATTTATGATGTATTAAATGAAAATTGCTACTATGAAAAGTGCTTCCATTTTGAAAAGTGCTTCCATTTTTTTTTTTTTTTTGCTTTTTCTCTATTAAATAAAGTTCTAGTTGAGCAACCTGGAATGCAGCAACTTTTATATGTATTTTAATTATATAAGAACTAAAATTTTTATCTTAATTTCCAGAAAAATTCGACGTCGCATGTTCGAAACAACGAAATTTCTTCCGAAAACGTTCTAATCATTTCACAAGTAAATATATAGTCAGAGGGAATGTCGTATTGTTACATTTTAGCCCTCTCAATTTTTCAAAAAATTCGTGGCTTTTTTTTTTTTCTCCCGTTCTATGGGAGTTAGAAGTTTTAATTATTATTGGTCTGTGATTCCGACTCTATGCCAAGAATTTTGAATCTCTTCTGCATAAACTTCCAACGCACAGGTCCGAGGTTCTATCCTCATGTTGGTCAAGATCGATTCAGCCTTTCTTCAGTGGGTCGATAAAACTGAGTACTAAGTATGCTTGGGAATTAAACACTGGGGGTTTCGTATTAGGCTGATCTTCTAATCGGGACATATGATTCGCACCCCAGAGCTCTCGATCACGAAAACAGATACGGGCACTGTAGGCCTTTGCCCACCGATGGACTGTCTTGCCATAGAGTTTAATCCAGTTTTATTCTTCTTCATAAACATTAGAATCCTTCTGTTCATACAGCACGCTCCTTTAGATCTTGATTTGACAGTAGTCATGAGGAAGAGTTTGCATAGCTGCTCAAAGCAAGGCTTGATCCCCTTAGAACATCTTTGGGAGGAATTGGAGCATAAGATAGAATCACTCTACCAAACGTTGAAAGGACTGCTTTAGTTTTCCCCTTCAGCTCAGCAGTTCCTGCGTTTGATTCCCATGGGATTTGATATTTGTAGTAATTCGGAATTCATCATCTAATTGGTTCTCTAAAGTAAAAAATGACAGTTGAGTCACAGACAAGCAAATCGAAACCAATCAAGCCACTCGTCCAGATGTGAATTGAATGTGAATCAATGAGAATCTTTAATTATTTCCGGAGGAATAAAGCAAATTCTACCAACACTTTACCTGAACTTAGCAAATAAAAAATCACGAAGAGTAAGCACCAATATAAAATAGAAAGAATTGACTGTCTGGAAGAGGACTTGAAAACTATCAGTGTGACAAACAGAAATACCTCAACCTGGAACAGGAATTTAGAATTCAGAGGATAGTCAGAGCTTACTTGGGCCCAATGAAAGAGAATGAGTACATCTTGAGCAAAACTTTTTTATTGAGTTCCAGCCTCAATAGCAGAACTAATACACAGTTTGAATTGAATCTTTTGCATCATACAGTACTCTTGCTTTTACGAACCTTTCTTTTACGAACACTCAAAAGTTCATGAAGTAGAAGCTGATCCCCGAAGAGAAACCCACAGACGCAATGATAATTTCAATTCCTATTTACGAACTAAGATTTTTAAAAATATCTTTTTTTGCCAACTCAGTTTTATGTCTTTTTCACCTGCGTTTATTTATTTTTTAAATTTTTTTTAAAACATTTTTTTCTTTATTTTATTATTAAAAAACTTTGAATGACGTTTTCATTGAAGAGTTGTAAGCCCTTTGAATTAGGAATAAACAACTGCACTGCTGATGTTGTAATCCGGTATTATTTTAAGCAATTCATATGGAATTTCTCCCACCTAATCTAAATCCCGTTTAGAGCCAATGCATCAGTCCAAACACAAATATCGTGAGATACTTTTGTACAAGGAGTGTGATCATAACTTGGAATCACCTAATGAAATTGTCGTTTTTGGTGCAATCTATGTGTGAAGTGATGTTGCAGAAAAAAAAAAAAAATGATATCTAGGTCAGTTTGACATGCTGACTGAAGAAAGCCAGCAACATATGCTTGACTTGAGTGAAAATCTGATAATAATTCATAGTTTTTGATGAAGAAATCCTCTGGCACCCGAAATTTCATCTCAGGTTTTTTTCGATGTGTAAGAAGTATTGGATGATTAAATGAAAGAGGACTTTCAGTTATCAAATGATGCGATGCTGTGACGACTGAAAATCAAGCAGATCAATGGCTAACAAGACTGAGATAGTTTTTGAAGAAGAGAAAAACTTCGAAAGCAAACTCCGATTTTATAAATGCAGTTTTGATACAGAAAAACAATAAACAATTACTGATTTTTTGTCAGTAAAATAAAATAATAATTGTTTTTAAGTGGGAATTTTATTTTGCATGCGTTTCTAATATTATATATGATAAATACACTACTGGCCATTAAAATTGCTACACCAGAAAAAAATGCAGATAACAAAATGATATTTATTGGACAAATATATTATACTAGAAATAACAAGTGATTAAATTTACAAAAAATTTGGCTGGATAGATCCTGAGAAATCAGTACCCAGAACAACCACCTCTAGCAGTAATAACAGCAGTTATACGCCTGGGCATTGAGTCAAACAGAGATTGGATTGCATGTACAGGTACACATGCCCATGCAGCTTCAACACGATGCCACAGTTCATCAACCGTAGTGACTGGCATTTGGTGACGAGCCAGTCGCTTGGCAACCATTGACCAGACGTTTTCTATTGGCGAAAGATCTGGAGAACGGGATGGCCAGGGCAACAGCCGAACATGTTCCGTATCAAGGAAGGTCCGTACAATACCGGTAACATGCGGTCGGGCATTATCCTGCTGAAACGTAGGGTTTTGAAGGTCTAGAATAAAGGGTAGAGCCACGGGTCGTAACACACCAGAA
>JAPDSC010120535.1:22971-45556 GCA_026290005.1 Latrodectus geometricus | reverse complement strand
GATTTCTTTTTCCCCAACCTAATATATTAGACTTATATAAGACTATACATATTAGATTTATATAAGACTTATATATATATAAGTCTTAGATAATAATATAAGACTGTATTGCATGTATTTATGTCATAATTAAATTTATGTTCATTAATTTTTTAATTTGTATGCTAAATGTAATGCCGAAAGGAAGAAATAACAAGACCAAAACGAGGCGATAGGAAATATCAAAGCACAATTCAAGAGATAAACTAGATTTCTATATGATAGTCCATATTCTTTAATGTTAAAAAACTATTCTTTGAAAGCTGTTCTAGGTATGATATAATTTCAAAGATGTTTTGTTACTACTTTAGTCTGAATGATCAATAAGTAATCCAAATGCATACAAAAGTATGATTTTATCTATGATTGTACCACATGTAAGAAGGTCGAAATATGACAACTGTTGTTGAGTGGTTCGCTTTTGATCACAACATTTTTTTATGTTCAGAGAGATCATTTTAAATGACAGAAGCAGATGCAAGTGTTTCATTCCATGCGATATTAAAATAAATATTATTTGCATTCAGTTATGTAAAAAGGAATACGTTTATGTGTTTGAGTTCTATATATAAATATGTATGCATTAACATCAATTGAACTCTCTTCCGACCCATGAAAAGTAAGTGGTTATTTTCATATAAATTAAGCTTGTATGTAAATGAAACAAATGGTAATTGTAAAATATCATTATCCAATCTATTTCTTAGAAGTGCATTTCAATGTACATGGACAAATCAATGATATATATTTGAATTTTAAATAGAATTGAATATATCAGAACCAATTAAGGCCTCTGTTTCATAGGAACAGGATATATATTTTTCATGAAATGAGCTTGTATAAAATTTCTAAGTAATAAAAACCTTCATTGTTATTTACGGTTTTTCATTTGAATTTCTGCTTTCCATGGTTATATAATGAGGATATTGATAGAAGAGTTTATCTCGAGGGAAAATTCTTCTTGATAGTTATTCATGAAGTTCCTTTTTGTGAGTTGTGTAACGTGTGAAATCAATTCACAGCTCCTTACCATCAACATTTTTTAATATTAGGGTTCGTATAATTTTAAAAGTAAATTTTTAAAAATGAACGTATAATTTTTAAAGTGGAATTTTTAAGGAATTATTATGATTATATATAATATATATATGGAAGTGTATACTTCCTCTGTTATATTTAACAAGGCAATGCTTATACGGAAAAAAATAATGCCATAAAAAATTCCAAACTTTTGAAATTAATGGTGTTTTAATGATATGCTAATAAATAAATTTACAAGGACTGTGCTCAAATAAATGACTTAGGAAAGAAAATAAATAATAAGAAACTTTATTTGTCAGTAATTTTTGTATTCCAGAAAAACATTTGGAAATTCGTCTAAATCTAATGGGTGCATCTTATGTTCAATAACGCATCAGTTATCACCGTCTTTTGTAAACAAAGATGAAACATCAAAATCCTTGATTTAAAAGATGATCTGATTATCCGATAAATCTCATTGTGCTTAGACCAAGATGTTAGCACTGTTATCATTGCGGATCTCTATTGTTTTAACGATATTAACGATATATATTAGATGGTAACAATATTAGAAGGATAGGAATAAACAGTTGTATTTTCTGATCTCTAGACAAGAACGGGAAATAATGAAATTTTTGTTCCTTATTAGAGGAACTTGGTGTTATGTATAACGATCAAGATATTCGCTGAAGCTACAAGAACTAAAATAAGTCGGTCACTTAGTATTGATATAGGAATTTTTGCCTAAAGGAAACCATTGAATAGAGCATAAATCAATTTTAAAGGTTATTAAAAATCCTATATTTTGTAAAATTGATGATTGTTCTTTTTAGTGATGGTATCATAGTTTTGTCTTATCTCTTGTAATTTGATCTTGTTTCGATCTGAAATTGATTTCAACATTGAGGCTAACGATATCAGCAAACTTTCAAAACCGAAGGCTATATTGTTCTTAGAATAATTGATTTAGTCGAAATTATCGTTAAATCTCTTTTGTCTGTCAAATTCTATCAAATTGTATCAAATTTTTTTCTTAAATTCAGTTTGATCTAAAACTGACCTAGAGAAATTGAGGCTATGATAGCAGCAACATTACAAAAGAAAAGTGATAGTGTTCTTAGAATAATTGATTCGGAAAATATCATTATTTTTTTAAATAGATTCACTTAGTTCAATTTCCTGTTAAACTGAAAGTTGAACACCATATTAAGTTCATCATAAGGCAATGTTTTGATTATTCTTTCAGAGTATTGTGAGCTTTAATGTATTCTGATACCGCGAATCTTTAGCGTAGAATTGATATTTTGTCAGAGGTTTTTACATATTTCAGTTGTCTTCCTTTAAAGAGTTTTGAAATATCATTCTTTGACAATTGAAATCCTAGATATCAACTATCAATCTTGAAGGTTTGCTCTATAAAAATCGCTTATTAAATAGGACATATGGATCAGATAACATTTCTCAAAACTTTATATTTTTTTTAGTTCATATTTTATATAGGCTCATGTTTTCTCTCATATATCCATCACTATAATAATTATATTGAAATATGAATACATTAATTATCAGAAAACCACTCTTGTTCGATCTTTTTTTCTCAATCTTGCAGTTTCAATTGTAAGAAATAAGTAATTGTTGATTATTGTAAAGTCGTACGAAACTCATTGTTTATAGCTATTTAACAGATATGTTTTATTATATGGTATATTTAATTTATCCATACTACATAATAATATACATAATTTATCTGAAAATTCAATTCAATAATCAATTTTATTAATTTATTCAAGACATAACTTTAGAGCTAAAAAATAAATTAAGAAAAGTTTAATGTCTACTTATCAATACTGATAATGCATTCTCTTATTTTTATTTAATGTCTACTTATCAATACTGATAATGCATGCAGAAAATGTATTTCTCACAAGAAGAAATTAATAAATTTGAGTTGCTTCTTTTCGTGGTCAATGAATATAATTAGGTCCTTGAATTGTCTCTTCAATGTCCATATATTATGTGCTGTCCCCCGAAGGGATCAAAGTCATCTGAGAATTCAGATTTATTAATACTGTACATCTGTACACAAAAATTATCTATATTTTCCTAACGTACACTTTTTTGGTTAGGTGAATGGAAAAATTGCGCTGTACTTAACAAATTGTAAAATGATTTTCTTTCCCTAGGGAAACTGTAAGTTATTTTCTTTATTATGAAATCATGACATTAAATTTTATTTGCCATAACATTTTACTTTTACTTATGACATTTTGACATTAATATGATACTTTTTTCCTCATTTACATTAAAATCTTATGTTTTCTATAAATTATGTCTTTGACGATTATAATAATTTGAATGGCAAAGATAAATAGAAATCACAGTTATACCCCGGGAAAAGTTCACGGATTTATTTTTATATATAAAACACTCGTATTTAAAATAGTATCAGAAAACATTTGAACCAATTTGAGCAATTAATTATTCGGAGACACTTGTTATGTGGCTGAACTTTTCTGTTTGAAGTCAAAGAGACATTTGGCTCGAGAAAAATAGTGAAATATATTTTAGTATAATGACTTAACTAAAATCTACAGAAGATACAACTCTTAACACAATTGGTACATCATTTAAGAATAGAATTCAATAGTATTTTTACTTTAAGCTTAAATAACTCCGCAGGTGGAAACAAAATCTAAAAATAAATTACATTCTATTTACGAAGAAAATAGATATGCATGTTTATATGTACATTTGTATTAACAATGGAAAGTATGCATATATTTTCACTGTTTTGAGAACTACTTATTAATTTGACAATCTTTAAGCTTTAATAAAAAGGATAATAATAAAAATACTTTTTGAATTTGCTTATAGAAAATCAGTAAAGTGCGTGTATGTATACTTTACAGGAGTTTAAATAGTGCAGTTTTTAGTTGACTGAACTCTCCTATAATAACATGATCCTTTTCATTCCTTCGACTGAAATTTATTGCTTTAATTAAACGTGAAAGATTTTCATAGCTTTCTAGCTTTTTAATTTGATGCTATATTAACTACCAAACTTATGATATTTCATGTTTTCTAAAGTTTTCTATAGCATAAACCCCTTTAAACACTCTAAAAGATCGTCTTAAGTTTAACAATTTCTTAGGAAAATAGATTTTAACCATTGGCCATCATACTTCAATTAGATCAGTTAAGGAAGATAATTTAAGTAAGTTAACTCTGATGTTCTTAAAATTTATATAAGGCTTCAAGAACATTTTATCAGCGTAAGAAAGAAATTGCTCTATTTTCTCTGTGTTAAATATGTTCCCTTTATATAGCATTAAAATATCTTAGAAGTTTATCATGAACTTCTTTAAGTTATTATTATGAACCCCCCTTTTAACTTTGAACATTTTTCAATATGAAACATTTAGAGTAATATTATAATAAACATTTTAAATAGTTTTATTTCTTATTAAAGTATGAAAATAGCTAATTTTTGTTCAGAGCTCATTGCTCTTTACGGCTTATTTATTGTTTAAAATTACAACGTTGTAATTTATTATTTTTTAAGAAGAGATTCATGAATCCTTGAAAATAGTAATTTTAAATAAAAGAGATTTAAAATTTAAATAATCTTTTGTTTTCTTAGGGGAAGATATAATTAAATAATGTGATCATTATGGCGATATTTTATTCATGTTTACTTTTTAAATAGTTCTGAAAATTCAAATTTTGCTTACAATTGCTAAATTATTTCAGCAATATTTACGATGTTTCATAATAGCTTTAATTTTAAAGACATTTTTATGTTTTAAAACAGTTTAGAATTACTAACTTTTGAAACATGTCATTTTTACATTGTAACCTTTATTATACTTATTACATAATTTTGAATTTTATTTTGCATTGTTGTATTATAAATTGTTCATATTTTTATGGTATATATTTTTCATATTATTTTAATATTTGTTGCTGAGAGGATTGTTTGCAGTTTTATAATACTATTGTTAATTTTTTATGCATAAATTTACATTTGATGCATAGATATATTGATAAATATTTTATCAAAACTATTAAAAAAACTGAAGAGCAATTTTGTTAAAAAGTATAAAAATTTAAATGTATATAATATACATTTCAATAATATAAAATATCAAATAGTATATAACTTAAGGTATATGAATAGCATGCACAAACAACATGTGGTCACAGAGAGAGGAATAGACATTTGTTACACTACTGATCACCGTAAATGAAACACTCTGAAGGAAGCATGCAAATAACATGAAGTTTACAACATTCATTAGTGGCGGTGAGATACACAAATGATTAGAATTTAAGTGAAGACGCATATCACACGTGCCTGTGGCGTCATTTCAAAGCGCTATAAATGGCGCTTTAAAGTGGTTTGGAAATTTCAACGATTTCAAGTTCGGCAATGTGTTTTTCCCCCACAAAAAAAACAACCAATTATGCCTCGTGGAAAATGACGATCATTTTTTGATCAAGTATCCGAGTTCGAAAGAGGAAGAATAGTCACCTACCGATATTGTGGATTATCTTTCAGTGAAATCGGTAGTTGTGTTGAATGAAACGAAACAAGTGTAATGCGGATATGTAATCGCTGGATGTAGGAGGGTACGACCGACCGACGCATTCGATCGCATCCTCCACAGTGCATTTCACCAAACAAGTGTAATGCGGATATGTAATCTTTGGATGTAGGAGGATACGACCGACCGATGCATTCGATCGCATCCTCCACAGTGCACTTCACATGGTGATAAGCAAACAGTGTGCATGGCGATGTTTTCATAGGTAATCCACTTTTTATCCCCAGTTATGATCCGGTCCAAGAAGGGTTCGATTTTGTTACGTGCAAGCAGAAATGTGCTTATGATGATTCGATCATTCAAATTCTTCTCACTTAACTTGTGTGGCACTCATATCGAATACTTTCACACAATCCCCAGTTTCCGAATATGGTCTGAAATGGTTTGTTGAGCTGAATCAAGCCTTTCCGCAACCTCCGATGTTGTCAAAAAAGGATCTTGCTCTAACATGATCTTGACAGTATCGTCGTCGATCAAAGATGGTCACCCAGAGAGTGGCTTATCAGAAAGGCCGAAATCACCTACATGAAATTTTTTTAACCATTTTCTGCATGTTCTATCAGAAACTGTACCTCCACCAAACATTTTCAATAAATTTCTATACTCTTCTGTAGCATTCTTCCTTGTTGGAATTTGTACAAAATACTGTGGCGTAAATGAACTTTATCGGTAGCCATGTGTACGCGATCACGTCTCACTTAATACTAATAAAAATGATCTTCGTTTTAATTCATCTGCGACGAAAATGTGTATACATTGTTAGCTATCAAAAAAGAGAGCCAAATATGTGTTACTGGAATATGCGCATACTTATTGAAACTGATTGTAACCGGAGCGGACAGAACTTTCCAGTAGACCTAATATAATTCAGGGTTAAATGTTTCTTGAATATGATTAAAAGTTTTTAAATTGATTTGTAATGTATAGATTCTCCGACTGACAGAAACGAATGGTTAAAAATATGAACGCAAGAAAATCAGCAATCAAGCTCGATTTGAAGTCAATTTATGGATTTGAGATTAAATATTCTTCTCTGGAAATAGTATCTTTTTCTTATTCAATATCTACTTACTTTGGATGATCAAATGGATGTTAAAAAAATCTTAATTTTTAATAAATTTATACATTAAAATAATCTTTCTGAATAATGTTTTTTACTCCCAGAATAAGCTATAAATAAGTCATTTTTCAAAAATCCCTAACAGTACACAGTTAACAAATTCGCATTTACGATTAAATTACGTGATCAAGTATCTTTATAGCTTGAAAGTGTTTTAGAATAATACATATTTCGCTGACTGATTTTTCCTTTTTTACAAATTAAGGAACTTTGTAAATGCTTGCTTCTAGACTTATTAATTACAGTCTTAAGATAGCGAATAACAATATGCTGCGTAAGATGATCACAGCTTCATATATTAAACTTAGTTTAATTATTAGTCAAATTACGTATTTGCATGCAATAATTAACACTAACATCTTACATCTTATAGAAAATCAAGACTTAAATACTGTTAGCAATATATTATTCATGAATAAACTAGTACTGATGTTGCTATTAAAATTTAATATTTTGCAAACGTTGACGGAAATAGTTTATATACATACTCCTTTTAAAGGAGAAAGTGTTAGAATACATTGAATTCATTATTTACTTTTTATTAAACAATTTTCTTGTTGCATAAGTAAAAGATTATGAATTTAAAGGTGTGAGGTGATATATATATATATATATATATATATATATATATATATTCATAAAATTACTATTTTGTAGTTTATATAAGTAAGTTTTTGCAAAAAAAGGGCTGTAAATTTTATGCATTTTGTTTTAAGAGAAAATATTTGTATACTGGTAATACAATTTTAACATCTGAATAAAAATCATATATATTTCGTATTTTGATCCATAATTCTTTCAAATCGGATTCAGATTCTCCAAATATTTAGCTTCTAAAATAAAATAAGGGATATGATATTAATAAGCAAAAAAAATAAAATATTACACTTGCAAAAACTAATAAGAATAGAAACTCAAAAACGGAATCTTTTTAAATTGAAACTTTTTAGCACAGTTAGTTTATTCAAAAGAGAATAAGCATGAAACAATTTACGAAATAGAATTAAATTCTTATACATGAGAATAACAACAATGATTTGTTTTGTTATGAAACTTTTTTGCAACTTTATTTATTAGAAAGAAAACAATTGACATCAAAAGTGAACAATCAAACTCTCTCAGAAGTAAGCTAGCTTTCATCTGGAGTTTACCGAAAAGTTTTTGATTAGGTACCTTGGGATTTAAAGCCGCCAGATAGGAGAAAGAAAACAACAGAATTTGTATACCACGATTCACAAATGCTTATTTCTTCTGCAACAAAGAGCTAGAGAAATTGGAATCCTTTCCTTCTCGCGGAAGTTTCTTCCCAAGCCTCAATGGACGTTTGAATTTAAGTAAATTCCGCGGAGCGCCCTACGGTTTCACTAGAATTCCGGGATAAGAGGAAAAGAACTGAATAAACAAGCTATGAGGGGGGGGGGGGCATTTCTAAAAGCAAGTCAGCAAGTTTAGATTTTTCTATTTTTTGTGTGTCCTCCTTTCCCAAAAGATCCCGCCACATAAGATGAATGTATTGCTTTACCTCTCTCCAACAAAAATAAACAATCTCGAAAAAAGCCAATCTCTTGCGGAATATCAAGCAAAGCGATGCTTTTCCAATTCTTTCACTTTTCCTTCTTTCTTGTGGGCCACATGACTGTTCCTCTCCTGTTTTCCATTTGTCGGGATACATTTGACCAAACAGAAGTTTAAAAGAACAGAAGGGGGTGGTTGGGTGAGTCAAAAGTAGTCAAAGTTTATATTTGACAGCGATTCAATAAGCACGTTTTAAATCTTTTTTTTTTAAAGCTCAGCTTTGATGTTCAATTGAAGTTTCATTTTGTGAGACAAACTGTAAAAAAGTACTATATTTTATTGCAATTCAAAAATTGAATTTAACTTCAATACTTGTGATTGGAAACTTAGAAAATTGAGAAATTGAATCATCTTGTAACAAATGTAATGTGTTTTTCCTTGTCTTAAAATCTATGTTCATAAAAATGTTTCGATGGCATTTCACGGAAAAAAAATACAAAATACTTTTATTCACAATTAATCACTTAAAGAAAAAAATTAATTTATTCGTATATGAACACTTAGGATGATAATTTAAAATTAAATATATCAGGCTTTTAAAAAAACAGAAAATAGAATTTTATTAAAATTGTTATATTTAATACTCATGACGAGTAAATGTTCCATTTGATATGTGTACTCTGCATTTTAGTTTTTGGAAAAGCCATTAGCTTAATGCTTCTCTATTGTCGAAACTATATGCGTTTGTAAATGAATAGGAATATCGCTCTTTGCCTTATACGATGGATATTCATTTATTTTTTCATTAATAATAATGAAAAAATAAATGAATATTTTCCCTTGAGAATTAATGTGACCAAAATTTATTCTAAAATTATTTAAAAACATTTATATTATTTAATTATAAATAATACATATCATTACATATCTTTGTGGGTGCAGAAATTAAGAATAGAGCTAACATTAATTATAATTGATTTGTAAAAATCATATTAAAGATGAACGGTATGATACTAAATGGGTCGATTAAAAGCCTCTTTAATATCTGATGATATTAAGTCTAACAGTAAAAGATAGGCTTCTTTCTCTGAAAATTCAACAGATGAGAAAAGAAAATTACAGTACCACATATCTTAGGACGTTTACGTATCCATAGAGCAACTGATTGCTATCATTTACATCAATTAGAGCTCAAAAGTTAATTCAGTCTTAAAGTGAATTCCCTGCAATCATTAAACTAATTGTTCAAATAATTTGCTCGCACATGAAAACTAATTCAACAACATTGTTTAATTTGAATTATGGATCATCATAATTTTTCACTATCAGAGTAGGAATCGAATATAGCGCATGTTTTACAAACATCAATTGTTTGTAGTAACACTTCTATTATGAGTTCTACTATTGAACAGGATAACAATACGATGGATAATATGGGATATAAAACTGTTTATATTGATATATTAAAGATAAGAAACGGATATATACAAACACATTATTTCTTCTTCAGATAAACATTTAGAAGTCAATTGTTAAAGATAATAAAATATTGTACATCCTTAAATCAAATATTTCTAAAAAGAAAATGATCTAGCATGGATTATAAAAGCAAAAATAAACTGTATTCAGAAAGGAAATAATAAATATCTATTAAGTTTTTGAATGCTCTTAACCACTTGCGCTAAAAAGACGTGTCACGCACGTCGTAATGTTTTTGTCACAGAATCGTCAATGACGTGGTATGTACGTCGTCATATATAATGATATTCTATGTAACGGTACATACATCGTTGAATTCTTTGCCAGCGCAAGTGGTTAAACACTTGATGTGGTAAATCAAAATGGTTGCATTTGCCAAGAACAAAAAGATGAAAACATGCTTATGTATGACATACCAAACTTTCAGTGATTAGTTTATATGAAAGTTAGCCGGAAGATATTTTGAAATATATATATTTTAACTTTTATTCAAATAATACAAAGTACATAATAAAATTAAATTACAAGGAATTTAATGTTTGCTGTTTCACTGAAATATTTAAATTAGATAAGTCTTCTACTGAGGAAATAAAGATAGTTGTTTAGTATAAATCTGAAACATCAATAATGAAATGAAATTTCTTAGAATTAAGTGCTAGAAAATGTATAAACAAATTCAATTTTTCTCAATCGGCACGTTGCATTGAATTGTGGAAAACTTACAAATTGATTTTGAAAATCCGTATTCAGCCCCCAAAGTGAATGACGATAACAAGTAACAAACTGAAAAATACATAAGAAGATAACAGACATTTTCATTCTGAATTTTCAAAGCTTTTATTTTTAACAGCGTAAAAGAAATCATTATATGTCATTCTAAGGCTAAAGAATTGTGAATGAAGAATTAGGAAAAAGGAATGTTTTTTCCATTCTGTTTTGATGTTTACTTTATTTCGGAAGAAATATGTTTTTGTGTGGGAGACGAATCAATAGAAACACAGTTCCAGTTGTTGCTTCGGGAACATTCGAGATTGTGACGTGATTCTTCAGCTGCCACTGCTGCGTTTTTCAAATGTTTTCAAAAGAAGAAAAACAAAAAGCAGCTGTTGCTTTTGGTGAAACAATACAAAATAATTTATAAGTAAATACATTTAAGTTTCATTTTTCATTTTTTTTAAACATTTGTCCTAATTTTTTCTAGATATTTTTTTCTTCAGTTAATCTAATCTATATTATTAATAATAACAACAATGATTGTGAACGGACTGCTAATAATATATTCATATAATGTTAAACATATTGTGTTTTATGAAGAATCATTCATTTTGTTTTTAATCGTCTCATAATAACGTACTATCTCATTTGCGTGATAAAAAGTGCTAATAAATTGCTAAACATTATATATTAGTTTAGTTTCATAGCTAGAATATATGTATATTCTTTATAATCATAAAAATTATATATAGTATTAAAAGAATATTTAAGGATTTTTGTTAATTAAATTTGAAATAAGTTAAAAGTACTTTATACAAATAATTTTGTATTATAAAACAACCATGAAAATATATTTTCTCTTTGTGTTAAAATTGATCCAACCGAAAATACCGTACCTTATTACATGTAAATTTTTCATTAAATAGGCAATATGTTGGAATAAAGTTATTGATTGAAAATATTTAGAAAGTTGGTAGTCAGTTTAAGGAAGAATATTCTTATTTTTCTTGAAATAAGCTTTGGTGATTTCTTTCAAACAATCTATTGGTTTTGTAAAAGTTCTTTGTGTATTAGAAGGATGTAATAAATTATTTATTCTCCAAGAAATATAAGTTCATAAATTTTCTCACATTTTGAAAACATTATAGTAATACACTCGATATCACATTATTACATTTAACTATTTAAAAATGCATACATAGAGATTACAGTGCGAATTGAAAGAATGGAACTTCAATGATGTTTATTGTATAATTTCAGAACATACTAATAATTTTTTTAATAATGCAAACATGCAGATTGTTTGTTATGAAGTTGGAAATTGAATAATATCAATTTATAAAAAAAATATACTTTCAACGATTTTCTGTAAATGCAAATTCAAGAAGAAAGGTGTTTCGAAACATTAAAAGAACTAGTGTAATCGATGCAGGGAAATTAATCATATAAAATATTCATGTATTTAAACATCAAATCTTATTTGTTGTTTAAAGTCTTTCTTAAAACAGCAAATAAGATATGATGTTTAAATTCTCGCTTTGCTTAAATTCTAATATCAGAAAAAACAAGGAAAATACTAAATATAAAAGAATAAATAGGTCATATTATTTTAAATATAGGAAGATAAATGTAGTTGATAACAAACCACGCTCAAGACATTCTATTGAACATCAGAGTAATGGAATTAGTTAGTAATTAGAGTAATGGACTTCAATTTTATAAAAAAATAAGAACATTAATTACTTGCAGGCCAAAAATCATTGCTGTATAACTGATTATAAAAATAATAACTGATTTTACGAGAGCAACAGAGGTTTATATTTTAATAAGCTGCCAGAAATATTTTTAAATATAATTTTTATTGACGAACGTAAATACTAACTAATTTTACTTCAAAGTAAATTGAAAGGCTCTTAGGCAAATTAAGATTCCACTTGACATTTGGAAATCAGTTATACATTTTAGATAAGAGCACGAAAAAGTGCTAAAGCAGCAGTAGTAGAAAAAATAAAAAAACGATATGATAAGAACGTAATTTTGAGCTCCTAATGAAAAATCTTTTTCATTATGTCAGATGAATTTTAACCATTACATAATTAGTAATATTTTCCTTATCATGCATTGTTTAATTATTTTTCCTTTTCAAGGCTGGATTAATGGCATATTATCTGAGTTTATTCTTATGGAGTAAAATTTTGAAAATGATAGTGTGTTACTAAAAGGATTCCAATGCATAAATTAGATTTATTATATAACTTATAATAACTTATATTCCGTCATAAATACTTATGATGCTCTTCGGACCACAGTTTTAGTGATTTATGTACAGATTATTTTTACTTCTATAATTTCTTTTTTGGCTTCATTTATACTATAAATTTTTATTTGATCGACATTCCACGTTTCTATTCATGAAAACATTTAAAGGAATTTTCAGTCTTTTAAACTATACTCGTTTGACAAAAAATAATTTATAAACATTTTGTGCTTTTGTCATAAATTTCATTTTATAATTTCTTGAAAACTAGAACTAGGTCAGTTACAGCACATGCATCTCATCTTTCATCCAGAAAATGTTTAATGTCCATTATGGTTAACTGCACTTGCTTCAATACTTCCACATCAAAGCTCTGCTCAAAGAGTTAATTACGACTCCTGTGCACTGAGTAAAAAATAAAATTTAGTTTTAACTGATTGAATAACCATTTCTTTAATTTTAATTAGTATTAAAACATTTTAATGATATTGCCTATTCTGCCTAATGAAACAACCTATTCTGATAAGTACATAAACTTTCCTTTCAATTTTACATGTGTTTTACATTCGTGACAAATAAGTAAATAGTGCGGTGTAGACAAAGCATGTTGCAGAAAATAAAAGTCAAAATTTAGATAAATTTTGAAAGGCTTCACCTTTTTATGCTGTTAAAAAATTTAAAAATTAAGTAGACATTTTTGTTTACTTTTAATCGGTTATGTAAAAAGTATTTCATAAAAGAATATTTTACAACAAGAAAAATTATAATTTGGTAAAAATGTTCTTAATTGTTTGTATGGTTTTTTTTTCATATTTGGTTATGCTACGTCATAAAAAGTTCTTAGAAATTTATTAAATCATATTAGAAGTATTTTATTGAAATTCAGCAAGCAGAAATGTTCAGACATGCTTCAAAATTAATTTTTCATAAAACAAGAGCATCGCAATATATAATGGCAATTTACAAGAGGAGGATTCAAATTTGTGTAATAAAAATCAACCATATTTAGTTTTTTAGAAATATTCATCTGGTTATATAGAAAAGAGATTCACATTTTCATATTGCGAATAAAAATTTAGAAAGTAAAATGCCAGTAACTTCAAACTATTACATAATACACTCCCTTTCATATTCTACTTAACTAAAACGCTTGTAGCTGAATTCAACTGAAACATTTTTAACTGAATATCCTTGGAATCCAAAAAAATACTATCTTCTGTAAAGAATAAAACGTATATATCCGTACATAACTGTTGACAAATACTGTTTTATAAATATCGAATGGAAAATCCATTTCCATTCTTTTCCATTCATTTTCAATCCATTGAAATCCATTTTACTCGTGAATGCTTTATTCTATATAGCGCTTAAGATTTAAGCAAATTTGGTCGATGTTTCCAAGAGAGTCCCATGGTACAACAAGAACTGGACATACAATCGAATAGAAATCTTATGAGAATACGATATATAGTTTATTTTCACATTTTATCGTCTTTTATCAGAAATAAAGCTACTGAAACACAAGCGTAGCTTCTTTTCCAAGAAAATAGTCGATATAGAATCAATTTACAATTTTACCATTTCATGGCATTCACATTCTTTTTCATTCAAGATTAATCTTTGACGAAAGTTTAGATAAAACTATGCTTTCATTTATTTACTCTTTGCTGTTATAGAGCATTTAATCGATCAGATACATAATTGTTCTATCTTCTTTATTTCTGATTGCATTTTGAGAACAAGCATTTTAAGTTTAACGATATATATCTTTCTCAACCGAACATAGTAGCATCTATAACCCTAAGAAACTAGAACTAAACCTTCAACTTTTTTTTTTTTTTACCATTTCTTTAAAATCGTAAATAAATTGCCTTACGATACATTAACTGATAGCTTAATCGGAATTTAAAAACTCAAGTTAAAAAACTCAATTGGAAGATCAGAGATACATTCTCCTTTAACGTGACAGAATTCACAGAGTGTAATTCAATTAAATTCGAAATCAATTGACTTATTGTTTGAACAAATCACATGTTTAGAGTTCGTAGTGCTTAATGTGATTAAATACCTATTAAACACTGCAAACTCTAAGTCATGTATTAGTATTTATGTTATCTAAGTAGTGTAGCGGGATTTTAACTGTAATGCTTTCAAGAAAGATGATATATCCATGAAAATTATTAATTAAATTAATAGAAGAAAAGAAAAACATAACAGATATGGAAATAAAAGGAGCTTAATTTTTAAAAATGGAAGTTCTTTAATAGGCTTAATTTGCTTAGCATGCTTCAGTCACTTTTGTGAGCACGTGAGTTAATTTAAGACTTTAAAATGGGAATTTCAAACCCATACAAATATTGCTTACGAGGTAAGAATCAAACCAAACCTTGAGAGTAAAAGATTAGCGGCGACATTTAAATTAATTTCTAGAACATATTAACAGTCATTTAAATGTTATTACTAGTTCAATAATGCTTATGAGAGTTGTTTATATACATAGAAAACAAATTGAGGATGAAAATACGCCTATAGAGGAGAAACTAACTTTGAGTTGTGGAAAATTCTTGTCATTCTGACTTTCATATTAAGTGTTTGTTAGCATTTGTATAGAAGATTTTCTGTTCTTTGAACATGACTGTAATTAATAAAATCGTATTGTGGTGGTTAATAACATATATCAGACAGACAGTTCCATTTCTATTCAATTAAATTCAAATATTTGTGTTTTGGAAATGAAAAATTTTGTGAATATATTTTCTACCTTAATTTAAATTTTAAGAATATTTACTTCTTTAACAGTTTTTAACTAGTTGTACATTTTTAAATTGAAATATATAATGTTATCAAATGTACTAATGTATCTATTAACAATGTTTTCAAAGTATTTTAGTTCTCGTATATAAATCTGGGATGAATTATAAAAGCATATTTTATTTTTAAAATTTATTAAGAAAAACATAAATTCAAATTTATGAAATTAATGTATCCTGCACTTTTCACAGCAAAATAATTAAAAGAGATTAAATCAATAATAAAAGTTTTCTTCTCTTTATTAAATTCACAAAGTTTAACCATAAAAACTAAATACACAATTTTCAAAAAAAAAAAAAAAAAAAAAAAAAAAAAAAAAAAAAAAATCCATTTTCATGAAAACACTATGTATTGATTCCTTTCACAAGCATTTGAAATGAATCTCTCTTTAGATAAAAGAATAGCCATCGTTACTAGGAAACTGGGTGATAAAGCATATTAAGAGGTTCATCAGATGAACTAGCTAAAATACGTAAAAGAGACATCAAAGGCCAATATTCCACAACTCGTGAACAAATTCTGACAAACCAATACCATGACGGATAAAAAACGTCCTAGCTGACACTCGACCTCTGACGTTACCGTCAACAGCATTCATGAGACATTTAAAAGGAGACCACATGCTTCTATTCGTCGGCTGCGCCATGAGTTGAAATTTCTTCTAACCACTGTTTAGTGTACATTCCCTTTTATTCTGAAAAAAAAAGCGCAATCCGCGCAGTATTACTGGAGAAGGAAGGTTATGCAGCCTGTATGACAATATATAATGATATTTTGGAGTCCATAGAAAATGATGACTTGTTAGACCGCATTTTGTGCGCAGACGATGCTGCATTTCACATGAATATACATGAAACGTCATAACTGTTAGATAGCAGTTTATAACTGCTCGATAGCAGTTTATAAGCTGGGAGAATGGAAGAGAAACACCCTGAAGGTTGAGGAGGGGTTGGGATGTCCAACACAAAGATTTATGCTCCATTCATGTTTGCGGAAGAAACGGTAAAAGGTACAATTTACTTTGAGTTTTATTTGCAACCCCAATTGGAGTCTGTTGGAATTCTGAATACCACTGGTTCCAACAAGATGGACTCCTCCCCACTTATTTTGTGATTACTTCAATTTTACGTACCCAGAAAGTACCAGTTCGGTAGAGAGTCACAGCATATCTAGGTACCGAGATCTCCTGATCTAACGCTCCTTCACTTCTTCGTTTGAGGTTGTATCAAATCCCTTATTTACAGCTTATGTTAAAGTCCCAAGTTTGTATCAACTGGGTGCAAAAATGGTGGAAGCAGTCAATAACATCACAGCTGATTAACTAAAAAATGTTTTCATTTCCATGGTGAATTCGGTATTTATGCGTTGACATGCAACAAGAACATGTTAAACTTTATGAAT
This sequence comes from Latrodectus geometricus, assembly GCA_026290005.1. NCBI lineage: Eukaryota > Metazoa > Arthropoda > Arachnida > Araneae > Theridiidae > Latrodectus > Latrodectus geometricus. The sequence goes on along the minus strand of JAPDSC010120535.1, from coordinate 28,596 downwards.
TCTTATTCAAATATATTCTTGCCTTCATTAAACAAGCTAATCATAAAAATGGATCATTATTTTTGGAACACTCTACATTATATAAATTCTTAAAATAGTTCAAAATAATATCCTTAAATCTAGAAAAAATGAATATTGTAGAAAATACTGTGAACTTTATTGCATAAATTATTGATATATAACATTTAATAATTATATTCAAACAAGAATTTCTCATATTCAATTCATTTCACCCCAACTAGTCATTTTCAATCGACCTAGAATGTTCTACTGAGACGTGATTAAGTTATGACTGGTGCAACATGAACCAGATAATATTACAAATAAATTACATTGCTTGTACAATACATGGAAAAAATATCATTGGGAAGACTTATATATAATGAATTCCATAAATTTAAAAATACTTTTTATTCTATAATATGGAATTTCGATGGGTTGGTGATTCTTTTAATATTCATTCAAATTTTCTTTCTTAAATTTTTTATGACTAAAACTATTTGGTCTTATAATCTCTTGTAAGGATTTTTCAAGTTATTTTTAATTTGTCAATCTAAACTAAATTTTTTATATATTTATTCATATTAAATGTATCACACACACACATTAAAACTATTATATTTTAATAAATCACATGCGTGTTGCAAATTACAGATAGCAAATACATCTTTATATTAAAAAATTTTGCAAATGGTATAAATTTCTTTTATTTACTCTAAAGAGGAGAAGATTACATTTCAACGAGATTCTGGCCTATTGATAGTATAAATGCAAGTTTTTCAATATATTATTTTTTGTGTGTAAATTAATTGAATAAATGATTAATTGAATTGAATAATTAATAATATTTGAATTAAATGAATATCATTAAATTTTGAAATCGTTATATTTTGGTCTTATTAACGATATATTCATAAGAAAACTAACAATGACGTAAAGTCATTCTGACTACATATTTCATAAGGCATCATGGGATAGCTTAGACGATTTTCATGGAGATTAATTCTAAGTTTTGAAATGACTTCAACTATATTGCTGAAAACTTGGCAGTATTTATTAAGTACAATTACAATGTGTCTTAAAAATGACACATTTCCGATATCTTTAAGTTTTATAACAAGCAATGGGTTGAGAAACTTGACAAGTTATATTTTCAAATGTCAAAAACATCCCTTTAAAAAATAATTTGATTTGCATAGTATAATTTTCCATTTTTTTCTATGTATAAGACGCAAGGGAAAAGAAATGAAATAGTGCTTATGTTTATAAAGAAAAATGAAAAGGAGAAGAAAACAAATCTTTAACTAAAAAAACTAGAAAACTATTGTATTAACTGTCTATACGTGTTTTCCTTTATTTAGATGATCAAATATTCAATAAGTAGTTTGATGAATATACGATTTTAACAGTTAAAATGTATGTAGTTTAATAAGAGAATTATCTAAAATGATTAATTCTATAAAAAATTCAATTTATGTATAATTTAGGTCATATTTTTTCTTGTAAAAAAAATTAATCTTTTCTTTTTTAAGAACCGCAAAAATGCATCGTGTAACTTCTGCTAATGCAGAATAATAAGAGAATCTAAATTAAAATAAACTTTACAGTTTGACTCCTAAATAAAATCTAGAAAAGTTTATTTATCTTAATAATCTCAATTTAAAATAGTGTAATTCACGTATGCTATTGAAATTGGGAAAACTGTTTCTTCAAAATTGTTTTTGAATTATTTTTGCACCACGATGTAGAAATTATAATGGCCTTAATCCATTTTAAAACAATTTAATACACAGTAAAGAAATTGTCTAAGGGGACTTTGATTTCTTTTTCAAGTGTCGCAAAGAAGGAAATCCTCAAAACATTCACCTCAAAAGAAAATGCATACAAAAGGCTGTTGTGTAACATCAATTCTCAATCAATGTTCAACATTGGCAGGGATCGAAACCGTAACTTTAGTCTCCGAAGTGCATTTCTGTGCACTTGTTAGGTATACGTGAACATTGATATAAACGTGACCTTTCATGGTTTACATATTCTAATATCATTTATGTAGACCACCTAAGCTAACGTAAAATGTTTTTACATTAAAACTAATGCACCGAAAAAATTTCAATCTTATATGTTCGAAGAAATAACGAAGTTATAGTTTTGTAAATGTTTTTGAAAACAGGTTTTAACAAAATTTTTTATGAATTCCAAAAGTCAATTTCCAATGTTGCTCTATGCGTTATGTATTTTTGGACTATGGAACATCCCAGAATTGTAAGAAGAGAAGTCACTTGATATCGATAATATTATGTTTAGGTTTCGGAGTTTATTTGCTTTTATTATACAAATGCTCAATGATATGGGATTTTAAGAAAATGAAAACACAAAATTTGTAAAGAAGTTTCTAAAATGACTCATTAATTTCTAAGTGAAAAAAGTAAGCGTAGAAAGACAGATAAACCAAAGAACAAGCAGAACTGGAAAATGATTTTAGAGGGGAAATTGAAATATGTATAAAGCATATTTTAACAAATACTATTTATGAATTTAAACTATTTTAATGTCATTTTATGATAATTTTTAATTAGACTTTCAGATCACTTTAAAAATAGCCGAAATGTTAAAACAATGTCCCTTTGCCGATTGTAAAAAAAAGAAATTAATTTTTTCAAACATATACATTCTTAGAGTCTCTGAAGATAGTCTCATATTTCTTTAAAAAATAAACATATTTCTATATTAATTATTTCTTACTATAATAAAGAATTTATTTTTTAAGACACAAAAAAGTTAGCAATCGAATAAGCCATAAAATATTTAAAATGTTAAATTCAATTACACATTTTGCACTGATATCGCTTTTTATTTACATTATGGTAAATGTTTTTTCTTTAGAATTTTGAGAAATTTCATGTCTCAATAAAAAAGAAAATAATTCTTTATCATTGTATTAAAATTAGATGTTTGTTATATATGTTTACTAGACTTTAGGCAGATTGTTTTGAAAGTAAAATAAAACACTTGAATTTTTATGATTATTAAAGTTATTAATTTAAACGAAAAAAAATTAGTTTCTATACAGGACTGACTACAGAACTGGATTATTATTACTTCTATACCTATCTTGGGCACAGATAAAATTACAATAAAAATTTATGCTGATCATGTACACTCGAAAGATATTGGAAGTGCTATTCACAGTGAGAAATTTGGACATTAAACTCAACAGTTCTTGAGTTTGACTTCCACTTCAGGAGTGGATGTTGTATTGGGTTGAAATGTACTGTAAACTGCAAGTCCTGGTTAAATTGTCTGGCTATCATGTGCAACAAACATAGGGACAAGAAAAAAAACAACGACAAAGTTTGAAAACAAACAGAGAATAAAAGTTTCCAACAAACAGAGAATTAAAGAGAGAATTAAACGTTCGTAGGAGAAATTTAATTCTGTTATTTTTGGTATACCGAACTGCATTCAAAGTAACTTATAAATTGATTTCATAAATCAATATCCATCTCCAGATTTACAATATTCAAAGCCAGTGTAAGCCAAAGGAATAAAAACGAGATAAAGAGATAGTTTCCCTTCGAACTTCTGTATTTTTTCTCTGCATTTCGAGCAACGTGCAGAAAATTCTTCGACACACACACAACCTTCAAGAACAGGGGGGCTGCGAATGACGGAGCAAAAAGAGCTCTCGATCAGATCTGGAAAAATCAATTCTCTTCCGGGTGGCTGTCTCCCTAATACTTATTTTTACCCCGGAAAAGATACACTTTTGTGGAATGTTCAGATCAATAAAAAGTTTCAGGCGATGTTGTTGCTGTTCGCCAGATGTTCTATATTGTTTCAAAATTTCAACCAAAATGCTTAAATAAGATTGACAGATTTAAACTCCAGTTCGAAACGTAGACAAAAATGAAAAAAGGAAAAAAAAAAAAAAAAAAGATCAAATTAATAAAACTGTCTTTAATTTAATATTTTTAAAATCATGTGTCTAATTTTGAAAAATGAATCATAGTAAAGGTGGGATAGAATAGTTTTTAATAATAAAAATTATTAAAACACAGATTTGATAAAAGCGAAATGAATTCTTTAAAAGTCTATCCAATGCAAATTTTTTGTTCCCTTAACTAAAGCAAACTTTCTCATAGAAAAATGTAATTTAATATAACGCATTATATAGTTAACGCATTATATAAGGCATATATAATTTAATATAATATAATTTAATATATACGCTTAAATATGTCTATGTTAGACGATTTTACTTTTCAAATAAATGAAGTAAGTATTTAATAAGCTGATCACCTTTCCCAAGACAAAGTTTTACAGTGGCCTATCCTGTCTAGTGGATAGCATACCTGACTACGGATTGGAAGGACCTGGGGTCGAATCCCGGCTCCGGCGTCGATGTACTTTTTCTTTCTCTGGGTTTCTTGTTGTTTCCTGAAATGATGGATGAATGTGGCCCGCTCTATAAACGGGTTTGTGGTGGTGTGACGTGGGTAATGCTACTCGCCTCCGTGACTTGGTTTCCCGGTGTCAACAGGGTAACGATAAATGAGTAGCAGTTTCCGGCCTTGTTGTGGCTAAGGATTAATCACCCAAGTGCCCACCGTAGGGAAAAAAACAATGTTTTACATACATATGTGTATATACACTCAATGTGGATAATGGATTTGGAATCTTTTAGATTTTTTTTTAAAAACTTTCAATAGGGAGGAAGTATGCAAATTATTTTACTATATGGGTCACATGCTAATTAGTATAAATAAAGAGAACAAGTATATTTCCAGATGAGTGAAGTAAAATGGGATTTTGTACTATTTGTGTAAAGGACCTTATTGCTTAGAAAAAACTTCGATTTCAAAAACAGTAAAATTATTTGTCTCCCAAAAGAATCCAATCAAAAAGTTTTCAAAAGAAAAAATTAGAATTCAGTGTCCTTGTCACAGTTTTCCATGACTGAGATGGGTGCCGTTTTCGATGGTTTGCACGGCAAAACAGGGATCCCACAAAACTTCAAATTATATAAATCGTTAACTAAAGCATTTTTCAGCAGCTTGAATTTCAGCTTGAATTGTGCGCAGAGAATTATAGAAGATAGGGATACCTAGACACGTGAGAAAAAACGACTCATTTCTGCACGAATTCTTTTTGCTGTGTTATCCAAAAAGGCACTGGATATTTGAGGATTGGAAATGGGAAATGTGATCAGACATCCTACACTGATAAAAAAAGACGTCAAATTTGGTGAGAACCAGAGGAAGGTATGAATTCATTACTAGTATTGTGCAAGAATCTGGTTAAAGTATCATATATTTAGCATGCTCTGCTGGCATGAAACTAGTGCCCCGGTGTCCTTGACGACAACCAAGAAGCCATAAGATACCTTGACATCAAATCAAATGAAGTGAATCATGCACTGTTGCAGTCTCTGATTACGACGTTATAGAGATAATATAAATTTACATTGTGTCAAAAATGTTCAAATTTATTTGAAGAATCTCAATTTGACTTTCAACCCATTCTCTAGCCACAATAGAGCCCGAATGTTAATCTTTTAGAAAAATGTGTCGATTATGATGTGGTTATCCAAAAGAATTCTCTTCTATATAATTTACGAGACATAAA
>JAPDSC010120535.1:0-22871 GCA_026290005.1 Latrodectus geometricus | reverse complement strand
ATATATATATATATATATATATATATATATATATGTTTTATAAAATGTTTATACATTGAGACTATGTTAACAGTACTGTGTGTTGTTGCAATATTATCAAAATATTCTGCCCTTTAAAATAAAGAAATGTCCTCATTTAAAGAAAATGTTTTAATTTGAACAATGGAAATTATCCAGAAAAGCTTAAGAAAAAAAATTTAAAAAGCAGTGCTATTATAAATAAGGAAATATACGAAAAACATAATAATAAATTTAAATAATAAAATCAACTTTTATAGAACATAAAAATATCAAAGAGTTGATGACTCAAATTGCTCTCATGTAGTGTTTTTAAATAATGGGAAAAATATCACATCGTAGAATTTGTTCACATTATTATTAATTTAAAAATATGTCTAATAAAAGAGAAATGTTAACTGACATCGACGAATTGAGAATAATTATGATTTTTCATTATTTAATTTTAAAAATGAACAAAATGTTTTAAAAATTAAGGTTTTAACAAATAATGAACAAATATTTTGTCAAAAAGTTATTTGTTTTCATCCATTTTGCTTAATTTCATCTCTATATAAATATTTTCAATAAACTCTGATAAATTTATTAAAATTCTATAAAATGACAAAAATATTTAAATTCAAATTCTTTTATGGATGTTTGACATTTATTGTCAACTTAAATGAATATAATAAATACCTATATATACTAGCGATACAGAAATTTCATGGTTTTTTAACACATACATTTTCAAAATATGTAGTAACGATTATATTTTGAATTCAATTTGTCAGAATTGGGAAATCGTTTGATGTAGTTGGAAGTTAAATATTTGCTTAGCGTTGATTGAACAAGAGCTTTCTATCTTTTGATAGTTTAAAAAAAGAATTCTCATGAAAGAACCTGCAATTTATTTAAAATGCTTTCATCATGTATTTTAAAAACATAAACCAATAGCCTTTGAAAAAAAGCTGAAAAAAGTTAGAAATTTTGATTTTTATTCTAGGAAACTATATCTAAGACTAGCGGGTTAAGCCTGCCAATGGCTACCAGCGGAAAACTCATGAATATCTTTCAGAAAAAATAAACGATTCAGAAAGGTAATGATATTTATTATTTTTAACACTTTAATATTTGATGAACTCGGTACAAAACGCTTTACATTATAAAATAATGTCTTACGAATAGATCAGCTAAAAAAAATTAATCAGGTGAAAATAATTTCTTTTTTTCTGCGAAATTATTATATAAATCTTTACCTGTGTTTTATTAGTATTTCATTGCACTTTTGATTGACAATGTATTGAAAAAAATCATAAACACGTTCGCTGGAATATGCTGTATTTATACTTTTTAAGAATTTGAAAATAAATACTAATGATAATTTTCTTAAAAATATATGAGAATGTAAATTAAACGACGGATGTGTGAAGCCGTACACATTTTTCTTCTAGAGTAATTACAATTAGATGACACTTTTTAAAGGGGTTAAAATGCACACAAAGCTACATGTCCATGTTTGAAACAAGTAGTTTTAGGCATAGTGTTAATCGCAGCTGAGGTGACTTTACAGTGAATCCATTTCAGAATTTTGTCAAAATTAATTACAAACAGTTGCAATCAAAATTTTGAAATGAAAAACAATCTGTGGTTTAAGTTAGTGTGAGGTTAATATTCTGACATAAATTTCATTCCATTCTGAGCAGTTTTCAAATAAATTCTGAAAAGCTCGTCAAACTAAAGAAAGATATTATTTACTTAGATCACAATGGTCATCTGAAATAAAACAAAATCAATTAATGAGACATTACAAATGATTAATACCATTCTAAAATACGCATTTTCACATTTTATCATTTGCATTCGATATTTCTTTCTAAAAGCACGTGCAATACTTACATAAATATATTTTTAGAAACGTTTGATTTATGTATCAATTTCCATTGTTTTGATGAATTAGAAAAATTTTATAAAAGCCTCACTTGCAGAAAATCAATTTTGTTTTACAATTCTTCAGAATTTTTGGTCTTTCTGGTGGACATATTATTTTCACTTTTATTTAGAAACTCTTCGATCTTTCAGTCAGGCAAGGGAGCCAGACAAAAGTTTTCCTTAAATGGTATATGAAACCAAATTTCAAAAGTAATCAGTATGTAAATTACTTAAGGAATTAATTTACAAAACTAAGGGCCTTTATTTTAATCTTTAAATGCTTCTAAATTCTTATAACAAGAATCCATAAAAAGTAATATATTTATTTGTTTTTATACAAACTGAAATTTTGTTCGTAATTTCGGCTTTCTCAATTAAAGAAAATTAAATTTTGTATTGAACATAGAATTCGATTTAGTAGTCAGTTATTGTGAATATAAATTTATGATATCCATAAAGTATCTGTAAGATTGCGTAATTATTTGTAATATTGCTCCATATTTCTTAAATATTCAGAAATTTCTGAAAATAGTTTAGCTATTATTAAACATTATTGTTTTTCTTGATTATATTACTTAATTGTATCATATTATGGATACTAGTACATTAATAAATAATAACTATTATTAATCTGATTTAACTTTTTAAAATTCATAAGAAACGTTTAATAATATTTGCTACAAAAGAAACGATTTTAGCAACCGTAGAATCAGTTTTACGAGTCACCTTTTTATATCATACAAGTCCATTTTTGAATTATCAGCAAATGCTTAGACTCGGATATATATGATGTTTTTGAGAAACTCTATCATAAATTTTAAAAATGGCCAACATGACTTAGTGTTAGAATTACAAATTTTGGTGAAATTTTCAGATTTGTTTTCCTTATGCGTAAGAGATGAACTTTTCTTTTATCACTCCTCTATAATATTCATGTCTGTTGAAGTTTTTGCTTGAGAATTTTCTTAGACGTTGCTTAAAATATCCGTTTACAATTTATTTTACATTGCTTGAATATACGTTTATAATTTTTAATAAGTATTTTGCCAAACAAAAAACTTTTCAATTTTACTAATTGAATAAAATTCAATTAGTTTTTGAATAGGTAAAAATTTACGCAGAATCACAATTTTAATTCATAAGAAACAGCGTTTTTCTTTTTAACTTAGAATTTATGCTATACTTAAAAAAAAAATTAAAATAGTTTTCGTCACAAAAAAAGTATTGTCTAGAAAAGAGAATTTCTAAGATGAATTTAAGATAGCAAAATCTTTAACATCTGACTTCACGTAAAAATTTTGATTAGAAAAAATATAATAAAAATTATAACTTACCATGTAATTCATTATTAAAGGGAAATAATCACTTTCAACGGAACATCGCATTAAATTTTTATGTTAACTGATACAAGCAAGAGCTTGACATATCTTTGAAGTTTTTATATTGACAAAACTTAATGGTTGCTGTTGTTTTTGTTGTTGTTGTCGTGTGCTAGCCAGGCTGGCAATATGGGGTGCGCTGCTCCACTTTTCCAACTGAACCATATTTGGTGTGGAGTCCGACTTCCTCAGTACACACCTGCCATAGGTACCCGTTTATAGGGTAGGCAACCATTCACACACACACACAAAGAAAGGACAAAGATAAGAAAGAGAGAGAGAAAGTATATCCATGCCCGAGCCAGGATTCGAACCCAGGTCCCTGTGTAGTGGATAATGGTAAAAACATATTTTCAGGATACCTGATATATGTACAAGTTTTCTTTGAAATATTTTCTATAACAGTTATTATTATTTATTTTTATAATTTCTTTTCTGTAACTTTTCATTGGATGCTTAGTTTATAATTAGACAAATTCACATTTTGTCTCCGGTTAAAACAATATGCGAGAATTTTTAATTTTTATGAGAATAATTCTTAAAAATATTTAAAGGAACCATTTATTCAAAAACTTTTATTTCTGAATATTTGTGAAATTTTTTTTCCTGAAGTCTAACTATGTGTTTTTCAATATTTCATTAAATTTAGTTAAAAAAATGAAAATTAATTGTACAAAATATAGAACTATAACATTTAATCCAAAAGTCATTTTACTAAAACTGAAAACAAACCACTGGATTATTATACAAATAGGAAAAAGTTTTACGAAATTGGTGTTGAATTTACTAGTTTTGACTGATTAGAATGAATGGTTAGAAAATAATAACAATTTTTCATCCAACTATTATTTTATTTTTATAGAAAAAAAACTGTCTATAATAGGTATGCTATTGGAATTTTGTTGATTAATAAAATAATAATATAAGTTAAGGTTGATATTGCAAAAGGTATTTTGATTTGGAATAATATGAAATGATAGAAAAACAACATTATTGATGAATACCATTATGTGGTTATTTTGCTTATGTTGATCATGTATTGGTTTCACTTATATATCGTCACAAATGGTGATTACATACAATAAGAATACAAACAGCGCATATCATTCCAAACTAAGAATGAGTTATCAATAGCGAAAAATTACTTCAGTGTTATTAGCCAAACTGTCTCAAATTATCAACTCAAGTCTCTTTTTATTATGATAAAGTTAACAGCATGTCATTAGGCAATACATTGATAATATGCATAATTTATATCAATGACTAGCTGTACCCGCCGGCGTTGCCCGTGCATTTAGAAAATGCAGATAAGTGAATAGCGCAGGAATAGTAGTGTAGGACACGTAGACTGTCTCTCTCTCTTCCCCCCCCCCACACACAACATTCCCCGTCGATAAAAAGGAACAATATATCCTAAATATTTTAAACGAAAAATTTTCCAAAAGATGGTCGCCAGAATTGTTTCTCAAAAGGAGCTGGTACAACCTCGGAATCAGCTATCGGCGAGCAGCGATCTCGAGAAGAAGTTTTATAAATAATTTTTTTAAAATTTTTCTAATTCAAAAATCGAAAATCGGGCTTCGAGGTCTGGTGGCCAGCCCCCTTGTGCTTCCGTGTAAAAAATTCCAGGTCCCTGCGTGCGATAGATTTGGCTGGAGAGCTCGGTCAGACAAACGGACAGACACATTACACTTGCTTTTATTATTATAGATAAAGAACTCCTTTTATGAGCAAGTGGACTGATTCAAATAATGATGCTCCTTTATTTATGACTAAGTGATAAGATACATACAAATAGTAACTTTACAATGATGAGCTAAGTAGCTACAATAATGATATTTCACTGAATAGTGTTAAAATTTATATTGATGATAATGTACTATTTTAATCATTAATATAAAAGAAAGAATTTTAATCATAATAATTCTGATAAGTTATGAATTAATAAATACAAAATATTAATGATACTATTACTATATATTCCTTACCATATCTTAAAAATGTTTTGATTTGATATGAATATTGTTTTATTACAAATGAAAATATGAATATTGTTTTATTTTCATAACAATTAGACGTGTTACTAAGTTACACAAAAAATCAAATTATGCCAATAATTTTTCCCACAGTGAAAAATATTAGCTTTTATCAAGCGTCAGAACATAGAATAAGAATCATTCAAAATATGTTGGAAAAACTTAGATTTGGAAGATCAGATTCTATAAAATTGCAAAAATAAGAATCATTTAAGTTTTATATTCATTAATAATTAGGATAGAAAAAGTGTGAAATCTAGGCTTAATTTAATTTATTGTAAATGAAATTAAATGCAAAGCTTGATTTTTGTTTGATTAATTGTTGATGATGTATTAAATTTCTAGCATATTTTAATAGCAGATGCAATGTTAAAAAATGCAAAGAGATAGTCTTGTTTTAAGTACTTTTATGATTTTACTTAAATGCTGGAAATCTGTAACCTAAATCTGAAAATAAATAGTTGTAATTGTGAAATAATTCCATAAGTAGGAAACAATTTGTAAAACTATACATATAAGAGTTCTTAGCAAGTAATTAAATGGAAAGCGTTTGTTTATTTTATCATCATTTTGTTTTAAAATATTTACAGATATTAATTAATTAAATTAGTACAATACCATGTTATAATTATACAGATAGTTTTACCACAAGTTTTTGCTTTGAACCTTGCTAGGTCTGTTATGGTTTCAGCTGCTTTGTAAATGGAGAAGTAAATTGCATATTTGAACAAGATAAAATAAATAAGAATATTTAAGAATTTAAATTTATTTAGTTGGAAATGTTCCTTTTTATTGATAATTTGTATTTCTGATCCGAAATGAGATTAATGTAATAGATTCACATGTAATTAATGTACAGTGTACTTACTGACAACTGGCATTAAGATTGCAGGATCTTGTATTTTGGCTTTACTTAGCATGGGAAGAACTTCATCCAAAATGTCCGTTTTCTCCAATTTGTCGATAATTTTTTCAATACATGTCAATGCATTTGCCTGTACCTAAATTATCGTGTTAGAAAAAAGTTAAAAGAAGTTAAAACATTTATAAATATACAAGAATTAAAAAGATAAACAATTTTCCAAATAAAATAAGTAATTTGAAAAAATAAATCATATCTCTTTGGTTTGAAAAAAATAAACATTCATTGAAAATTTTGACATAGATTATTCAATATTTCAGAAAAGAAGTAAACAGAATATAAAAATATTATAGAGTAATATACCTATACTATTATTGTTATGCATTTATTTATGAAAATATTTGAGAATTTAAATCTACAGAACACACATATTTTAATATTTTATTAAACAATCAAATCTTCAAACATTTTTTGAGATTTCGTCATAAAATGAGCCATTCTATGAATTTAATTTAATAATATTTGAATCTTTAATAAACTTTCACTATTTCAAAATAGCATTTCAATATTTTTTTAAATAAAAAAATCTATTATTGAAATTTGATACAATTGTTATTAAAGGTGATACACGATCTTTTCATTTTTAGTGATCAATAACTGAATTTTAAAAAATATAATTCTAATTCGTCATGTATTGCCAATGTAAAACTCAGCTCAAAATATCTACGTTTAAAATTTATTAGATTTATACATGTGTATATTTTCCAAAAATGCCCCGAAAACAATTCTTACAAATTGTTTTATTTATTAGACAATTCAAGTAATTTGAATAGCTTTAGAGCTTAATGGTTACCATCCATCTACCTCTCGGTCTGTGGTAGATAGCCGAATGTCCTTTTTCTCCCTCTCCCCCCTCATATTTTAAATATAAATTTTGTATAAAACTCCATGCCATTATCTTGGTGTTATGCGACCCCTTCCTAACATGAAAGGCACTGTGGTTAGTATCTTAAAGAAGGCTCTAGTCTGCTTGGAGATTACCTTGCCTAATCCAGTAACTCAGGCAATGCTAGGTGGACCTTATTTCTGAAGATTTAAACCACAGTTCACACGCGTAAAACCTCTAAGGTAGACTTGTCTTTACATTTACAAGATCAGGAAATTCAGAGGGAATCACCTGAAGGAGTCGAAATGATTCCTTCGGTTCCAGCGGTAAAAAGGACCCACAGCCCATCTTCGTCTGGTCTAGATTAGAAAGCTATTAGTAGCACGACAGCAACCCAGACAGGATGAATAAAGCATTTCATACGATGGAACATTTTCAATTAAAGCTTGTATGTAAAAAATGTTATAAGAGTGAAAATGGCACCTTATATTTTACATGAATGTAATGGCCTTACCCATACTCGATTGGCAGTTTTAGGCACTCTTGATACCAAAGAACTACACGTTATCTCCATAAAACGATTTTCGGAATTCATTAACAAAGTGGGAGATTTTATTAGATGTATATAGGTTATTTTAAATTTAGAGCTTGGTGCAAAATGCTTTTAGCTGATTTTCTTTGATTATCAAATCCAGTATAAAAAAAGAAAGAAAAGAAATATCTATAATATCACGGTATTTTTACGCCTTCGATTTCTATAAAATTTTGAAATTTTGTGTGATAACAGAAGTATATATATATATATATATATATATATATATATATATATATATATATAAACGTTTAATTCCAGAGGCGATTCCAGAAAAATATGTATTAATTTCAGAAGCAATAATTATTACCAAGCATTAATAACAAAAAAATCAAAAAAATTCCATCTGTTTTGTGCCAAGTCAAATGGAAGGATTGCATTATTGATTGGATATTTAAATAATATAGGCAAATATTTTTTTATGCAAAAAGAATTTGATTAAATAATTTTAGTAACAAGAGGCTGATCAAATAATGAAAACTAAATAGAAATTAGACATTCTACAAGCTGACATTCTACAAGCTTTTTTAGAAGGCAGATTTCTTATAAACTTGAATTACTTACAGATGGATCAAAAAGATATACTTCTTACAAAATTATTATTATTTATATCCACGCCATTGAAATTCAAGTTTTGTGTTTTAAGAAAATATTTGACGTAATCTTAATTATATAAGTTTTCTTTTCAGTCCTAATAACATATAATAATGTATAAGCAAACATGAGTTCTGGAGACTTTAATTTTCCTCTTCTTAAAAGCGAATGTAATATAAGGAAATTCAAAATACCTTTCTTCGCTTTATTTTATCAATGAAATTCATTTTACCTGCATTTAATAATAATTAATATTAATATATTATGTATTTTCAACATCAATTTTGCCTATTTTCAATTTATTTCCTTAATGAAATTTATGTACTTATTGTAATAAACATTCAAGAATATATTTAGAGAGAAAACACTTTTTTATAAATAATCTTTCAAATGAAAGGTAAAATAAAGCTTTTCAAAGTGGAGATAAATTTAAAATAAATAAACCATGATTTTTTGGAGTAAAATTTACTATCACATCGCTTACTTCTGTTGAATCTAGGCACATACCAACATAAAACTCTTTTAACTATTATATTATACTTTACATTGAATCGTTCAAACAAACATCACTGCAAACAAAAGAGCGTTCTAAAGAATTTTCAGATATAAAAGAGATTTAAAGATTTTTAATGTGCTTTAGAGAAATTCCAGATGCTTTCTTTACAGAATTTTTTCTTTTTTATTTCGTTCGTGAAGAAATTCTCACATCATGTTGCAGTTTGCTAAGATAGCTTCCTTTTCAACAGTTCCTAAATTGTAGCTTTAAATTTTATTCCTTGACAATAAACTAACTTAAATTTGGAAGAAATGCTGAAAATCTAAACTATTGGTTGGATTTTGTTGGAACAGATCAAAATTTTTTTTTATTTATTGAGAAGTTCATTCCAGTGAAAGTAAATTGCAGAAACCTTATGCGTTCCTTAGTCCTAATATGTGTAAAGGTTTTTCTCTCTCTCTTCTGGAATTAAATACAGAAATAAACTTCTTGTGGTACTTAATTTTTTTTGTCGTTCTGCCTCACTCTCGTTCTCTTTGATATATTTTAAAAGGAAAACTAGATTTCAGACAGGATTATTTGATCTCAAAATAGGAAGAAAGAAAAAATATACCGTCAAATACAACGAAGATTGAATTTCTTTCAAATAGAGCAGTTAAGTTGAGTTTTTATTTCAGAGAATCTATTTTTCTTACTAAAATCAATATCTGGAACTAATTATAGTTCTTTTTTTAAGATACAAAGAATAAAAAGCATTTGAGTTTTATTATTCCTTTCTGTGTCTGGTTAAATTAATCAATTTATCTAAGATTTTAACTAGTATTATGATTTTGGCTTACAGAATATTTGTCTTTAATAGTTTTATAAAATAAATGAAATGTAAAATTGAAGAATGTGAAAAATAAATTTAATTAAATGAATCAAAACTTATTAGAGCATTGTTTTTCCTTGATCAAATGAAAACAAAAATATTTGAAGATATAACTTCTTTAAATATACATTTGATTTACATGTAAATATCTTAAAACTTAATACAACATGTAAAATTTACATGTTAAAATATTTTATATTAAATTATTAAAATATCTTCGTTCCATTCTTAAATGATTAATTTATATATTTGAATCAATATTACGATATTTGCTACAAAATTTCTAATTCTAAATTTCTCGATCAAATTAAAAAAAATGTAATTTTTTAAAATCTTAATCATTTATTCTTAATTGATTAACGATAGAAAACCTTCTAGGAAATACTATAATAATGCTTCAAATACACGAATTAGTGACGATGAATTAAGCACTTAATAATGCAACTTCCAAACTTTGCACATATTTAATTTAAATAAAATAAGCATCAATGATCTAATCTTATTTGTGTTAAATAAAGAAAAAAAATATGCAGTAAGTTATTCAAGAATTACTGTGAAGCTCTCAGCTGTCTTTTCCTGTTTAATAATATGTTAGTATTGAATCATATTTATATAACTTACTTAGTTTTATACTTTTTAATTAATAATATATTTCAGAAATGGAAACTTAGTAAAGCCTTTTAGGTATTGCTTAAGGGTAGAATAGAGACAATTTTTATGATAAAATAATTTGCTAAATAATGTAGCATTGCCAAAATGTAAATTGGTCTAAATCTGTTAGTTTTAATACGTAATCGCCTGTTGTTATTCTAATGAGAAAAGTACACGCTAAAACAATAACCAGTTGCTTAGTTTAATGAGAAAGATTTGTAATGTTTTTGTGCTAAAATTTCATATTATTTAGATAAATAAGGTATTGAAGTAAGGAAGTGTTTTGTCACAATAGCCACCTACTCATAAAGCCCTTGGTAGAGATTAAAATAATTTGCAAATCAATTACTAAGCCAATAAAAGAAGGGCTTCAAAAACTCATAAAAATATCTCTACTGATTAATGTTTTAAAATTTAATTAAGTTGAAGATAAACTTTGAACTAAACTTTCAACATAAGATTTAATTTATCTTTGCATAGTTGCACTGAAGGTACCATAAGCTGTGTGTGTATATATGTTAGGTTGGGGAAAAAGTAATCCATTATTTTTTCGGTAGACGTCTGTAGTGATCGTTATCTCGTGAGGTATCTATCAAACAATTTCAGAATTATGCTCGTTGGAAAGGTGACATTTGACACTAAAATATCCTCTTGCGGTTTTTTGTTTGATTAATTCAGTTACGAGTACAAGGTTTCAAAAATAAAAGACAACAAACAGAAAATTCTATACATTTTCGTTTTTCTCTTGTAACGGCGAAAAAGATAGCCGGGTGGCTAAAATTGTGAAAGGTGTTTATCGTCCTATATATGACTGTAACAACCAGTTACGCACAATTTTGGTTTCGTCGATTCTGTTTGGGTATTTGGATGCTAAAGATGCACCTCGCATGGATACAACATCGTCGAGAATGTCTATAAAATATCAAAAATTATCAAACTTGACAGCATGTCAGCAGTCGTAGCTTCGCACAAGACCTAAAAATCTACATGAAAACTGTTTTAAACCTTTTTACAAAGCGAATCTGAAAGAAGTTACAAAAGGTTCACGTAAAAATAATGGATTTTTTTCCCCAACCTAATATTTGGTATATATTACTTTCGATTTATTAATTCATAATTTGGCAATCGATAGGAAATGGAAAAAAATATACTAAATATGGAATAAAGAATAAAAATTATGGAAACAAATTCAGAGATTAATACCATATTTTAGACATTGAATTAAATTAAATGTTACTTAAAATTTTTAAAAATAACTTTCAGATTTGAAAGTGATCATTTAAATAATTATCGGTTCATATTTATTTCATTAACTAGTAAATGAATATTCAAACAATATTAAAAAAGATTAAAAAATAGCCCAGAGCTGTATTATGTTAAAAACATGGTTTTAATTTAATTAATAAGGTACGGATGATATTTTCTTATCTTTTTTTGGACTTATATTCATTAAAATTTTGTTATATTTAAAAATTTATTTATGTGAAAACAAATTTTTATTTGATCTTACCTTACTAAATGTAAATTATTTTCAGCTGACTGATAAAATTACATAATAAGAGAAATTGTGAATTCATTAAGCAGAGGAAACTGTTTTTTTCGATTCTTTATTATTTTTATAATAAGAATCAATTAAGTCTGCATGATCTTACACAGTTTTGTAATAGGGTACTCAATTTTTTTTTATTTACCCAACATGCTTGTAGTGCCATCTAGTAACTATATAGATTATTTTAGATTGGAAGTGTAACGTTCGTCACTGTTCTAACTTAAATACCTTCATTCTGGAGAAAACGAAAAGTTATATTGAATCTGATTAAAATGTATATTTTAATTTTATTTTGAATTATATTTTCAATTTTCTTGAGAAATGGAGAAGTAAGGAATGTGATACATGATAAAAATTGCAACTGGTTAAATTTATTTCTACCATAAAATACAATGTATTAATGTGTAACGTTTATAAATTCAAGTGCAAATGCAAAAGTTTGGTTCGTGGTAAATATATATATATATATATAATAACATAAATTAGACTGATGTAGTTGCTTCTGAGTTAAGCAATAGTTTGTTAAATAATTATTAAAGACTATTTATTAATTTTTTAGGAATCTTTCTGCAATCTATGAATTTTGTTAAATGCTTTCTGTGTCATTTCTATATATAATGGCACACTCAAAACTTTGAAATAAATCACTGATAAAAAACATTGTTCTTTCCTGAACAGCAAAAGTCTTAAAAGATTTCAATTAATTAAGTTAACATTAAATTCAACGGTAAAATATTATTCTTAATTTTTGGAACTATAAATATCATTTACTCTAATACTTGTAAAAACAATATGTTTAAGACTGGGTTAATTAAGTTAACATTAAATTCAACGGTAAAATATTATTCTTAATTTTTGGAACTATAAATATCATTTACTCTAATACTTGTAAAAACAATATGTTTAAGTTGGTCTTGAAAGAAAAGAAGATTTGCTTAAGACATACCTTAATACCGTTGTTGTTTTCGAACACCTGTTTGGTTCGTGGCAGCACCATTCTGCGGACGGCCGTCTCCTCCAGAAAATCTGCTGTTTGTGCAACAGCATGTAGTGCAGCACACTAAAAATTATATGGTACTTTAATGCATTTGTTATGTTATATCATACAAAATATTTATAGCAAGGGTAATGATCTGAGCATTCTAATCGGTGTTGCTGGGTAAATAATAATGTGAGCAAAATCAATTAATTTACATTCTACAATAAAAAAGAAAATCCTTATTTTAATAAGCTGATA
Organism: Latrodectus geometricus; assembly: GCA_026290005.1. Lineage (NCBI taxonomy): Eukaryota > Metazoa > Arthropoda > Arachnida > Araneae > Theridiidae > Latrodectus > Latrodectus geometricus. Next base: position 9,789 of record JAPDSC010120535.1, on the reverse strand, counting down.
AATTAATGAAAATTATAAAAATGAAAGCACTATATGTTATCAATCACGAATTATGAATATTTGGGCAGCTATATACACAAATGAAGATTTGTTGTTACTTATGACATTTGACGAAACAAAGCCCGCCCGTCAGGAACTGGGCGAATGAAGACAGAAGAAGGATTCTTCTGTTTTTGAATAGAACACCCCATAGGTAGGTGGAAGTACGATATTAGTTCATAGATGGCAGCACCATCTGGGTGTTTCAATTTAGAGATTGAAGCCAGAGAAGACCCATAGCTTATCTCCAACCACCCCCCATAGGTATAAATTTGGAATAAGAATGTGAAGGATATTGTGAACCGACATATTTTACGTTACTCAGTCACCATTAATGAACATGACGGATCTTCAGCTAAGCCAAGTTTCGAACTCCGGTATCTAGAACGACTCCTTAACAAAGCAATCCACCGCGGCCCAAGACTTGGTGCAAAAATGTTAAGCAGATTTAAAGCTTGAAGGAAAGTTTATAGACTTCATTTGGTGAGCTGATTGAGAATAAGAATTATTAAACACTAGAACTTAAATTGTGTGTGTGGCGTTCTATTTTTTTCTAATCAAAAGTTTCAAAAAGTTTAATAATCATTGTTTTATTTCTGAAAATAAAATATTTTAAATATTTTTTTAATTTAAACTATACGTAAAATTTTATCTAAAAGTAAGCAAATAATAAACTGGAATTCAGAAATAAACATTTATTAATATTTGAAAATTATTAATTGATTAAGTATCAAAATGAATGTTTGAACATTCAAAAAATTCCAAACATGAAAAAAAGTCTCCAGATAGTCTTTGTTACCCAAAATGTGTCAGTCTATATCAATTCTAGGAATTTCAGCCAAGATTTGTATGGAAATGGGCAATTATATTATATTATATATATTTAAAACAAATCTATTTTTTTCTATTAAAAAAATACTAGCCGATTCTAAACAAATATACCTTCAAGAAAACATGATAAGTTTCCCAACATGCGTATAACTTATTTAAAAATGGAAACATTAATGTATTATAATAATAAATTTAATTGTTGCTGCGATTAAAATCTTACGAATATTTAGATGAAGAAAATAATTGCTATCTTCACACACCCACACACCCCTCCCCACACACATATGGATTGTGATCACAACCTGTTGTGCTTTGGATCCAAATCTTCCAATCTGAACATTTCTCATTATACAGTTGGCCATGACTTTTTCACGTGCTCACTTTCGGAGGAGAAGGTCACCCTTTTGGAATTGCTTACAAGACAGCGAACCATGCCATGGAGCGGGACAATTGAAGCACCATTCCAATTGGAAAAACATCAAGCGACACTAGTCAAGTTGCTATCCTTGGCTTTAAGCTTTCACATGATCATCGTGACATGACTGAAGCGTGGACATTTCTTGATGTTGGCTAAAATGAATGACTAAGAAAACCTTATCTGCCAAGGCGAGCTGAGATCTCATCCAGTTTACGAAATAACAACACTCATTTTTAAGGCATTCGGATTTCACCTACCCATTTTTTATTCGGGAGGAGAAATAATTCTGCAGACAATTCGTCAGGAAAGTGATAGCAAGCTCTGCGGTACAGCCACAGTGAATTCAAGCAAATGAGGCATTTTTAAACTCCCTATTTCCAATTGGGTGATGCGGTGAGAGCTCTCTAGGATTTGAGTCATTTGGCAAATGCTTTAGGTAGCCAAGAAGACTTCTTGATCATTAAATTAGAGTGTAACTTTTATTTTGTCAGGGTTAGGTCAGAAATCCCCCCTCTTAACCCTTGACTGGCCACACAAAAATACAAAGCAGAGCATATTTTTATTATACTAAACTACCCATCCATCCCAAGGACCCTGAGATGTAAAACTACAATAAATTTTTACGGATACAATGCAGCTTCAGGTGCCTCATAAACTTTTACATCATTTCAATTTTATTTATTTACAGTATTTGCCTTATCATACCTCAATTTTTATGGATTTTTATCCTTTGAATTTAAAACGCATTTTCCAAAAAAAAATGGGTATGGAACTCAAAGTAACAATAAAAATACCTGTTTCCTCTCAGGCTTCTTTTATGTTGTTTAAGCTACGGCATTCAACACCCCTTCATTTTGAGCTTGCTTTTATTTTTTCTCAATCACGCGCATGCCAGTTTAGTTTCATGTGGAGGATAAGAATAATCAAAATCGCCATCAGATATTTGAATTTCCAGTAAGTTTTGCCTTCCGATGGAACGTTTCAATGATAGTGGGTGGAATTTCACGTACCACATGGGAGAAAATTCGAAAAACTAACATGTATCTAAGCAGGTATACATAATTTCAGGAATCAGAAACGTATTATCTGCATTTTTTGCTCAACAATGTTTAGTAAACTTAGGAAATCTACTCCAAAGAACGCGATTCTATTATTAAGCCATTATGGCTCCTGACAGGAAAAAATATTGAATTAATTTTTTTAAAAAATAAACCAAAATCTTGATGAACGTTTTAATTGTTAACACATTCCTTAAAGTAGTCCTGAATCAGAATATAAAAATAAATAAAATTTGAAATGAGAGAATAATGTGCATTTTCTTTAAATTCAAAAGTTTAGCTTAAATTAGAAATGTTAATCTTCACAGTTTTGTGAGAATTTTAACTAAAATAAACATATATATCAGAATGAATAAAAAAGTTCAATATTTAAGCAAAACTCAGTAATCAGATCTGTAGTTTATTATGGTTATTTCTTATGTTACTAATACTCATCGACCGTCTAACAAAGCTATTGTACTATATTCAGTAATAATATGAATGTAGTAATTTAATATTTTTAGATAAAGAATTTAAATCTTTGATTTTTATTAAATGAAGCACTTTTTAACCATATTAAAAAACTTTCTTTTAAAATTATGAAAGTGAACACAGTATTTTTAATAAAATTATTTTTCAAAATAAATTTCTATATTTGAGATTTTAAAATTTTACTACAGGAATCTATTATATCCATAAAAGATATTTATAAGCAAAACAAACTATTTATAAAAGCATTTATATTTTTTCTATGAAAGCATTAGTAATTGAAATAGCTAAATAATTGAAAAAAAAGGCGTATCGTCTACCAAAAGATTTCATTGAATTGTTACTAACAGATATTAGATAAAAAAGAAAAACCTGTTGCAGTTTTGGTGATTCAATATTTTTCATATTCATTATTATTGACTTTTTCTATCATTCAAATAAGGACCTTATCAAGAGTACTGGAATATTATTTTAGTTTTATAAGATTCTGTGTTTTATTATGAATTCTTAAAAGCTGGAAGTAAGTATTAAGGAAATTATATATGAACAAAATGAATTTGGATTTTATTTAGTTTCTAAAAACATAGAAACATCTATTGGACACGTCTTCTTTTAATTTCAAATTTTATGTCATTGCAGATTGAAACCATTGGCTCCAGTATTTAATATGTTTACCAATATCAAATAAATATCGATAGTGTAATCTATTATCTATCCTCATTTTCAAGGAATTTTAAGGCTAAAAAAATTTTTTTAGCAGTTATTTTGAGTATCCAAGGTGCTATGGAAAAGTATCAATTGAAATTTTCAACAATTATATGTTATTAAAGAAGTTAAGGACACCATCATTTCTGAAGAAAAAATTGATTTATTAGCTGATTTTCAGCACTTTGTTTTAATAAGAAAACATGATCCAAGATGAAGACGGTTGTGTTCAAGGAAGGTTTCACAAGGCCAGTTTAAACAAATAACAATAAAGGCTTTTAAGAATTGATCATGTGCTAACCTATTAACAATATATTTCGCCAATATATAAAATATTGCATTAAAGTCATTTGTATATGATATTGATAATAGGCAATATGACGATTATGTTAATTTGATGAGTTTATTTTTGGCGTTTAATTCGATTGGATATTGAGAAAAAAATGACAACTGTCTTATATAAGTGCACAATCTTAGTTTTTTTCAGTGGCTGTTCCATATAAAGATGAAGTGAGTGAAAAAGCTAAATTTCTTTATCATCCAGATTATCTCCTACAGCATTGCTGGATCTTTTCTTTTAGATATTTGTTAAAGACATCGATTGCAGACAGAAGATAATAAACATCGATTACGTAAAGATTAGGATTTAGCCACCATGGATGTTTCATTATATTTAACTTAACTTGGAACGAAATCAGATATTTTTCGAGGGACAAACCCCTTTGAGTATTCATTATTTTCACAAGATTCATGAATTTTTTTTAATTAACTTAATCTTCTATGTTTTTAATTCAAATTAATTTTTCATAAGTAATTAAACATCGAAATGAATTAGAAGGTTCTTAGATGTAGTAATACATTCCCTCTCAATTTATTTTAATATAGAGGATGTGCTTGCATATGACGTAGATTTAAAAATTAAATCTTTTAAGAAATTTGCAAATTTTAATTTTGGATTTATATCTTATAAAATTCCGTTTAAATTGCCTTTATTCTTTGTACAAAACATTTTTTATAATTTTCTTATATTTATAGGAATCTAAGAAATATTTTTCTTTACTATTACCAGCTAAGTTTCCAAATTAACAGCTCATAATAAAATAATATTTAAATAAATGAAAACATCTTATTTATAAATGTGAGTATTACATGATTTTATTATTATTATTAAAATATTTTTCGTATTTTTTCGCAGTGCCATTTTTTTGTAAAAAATAAAAATATGATGAATTTCTTTAGACTTGATGCATTTTAATCACAGATCGCTAACCTATTGCTTATTCAAGTTACTAATTTGCACTATTCAAGAGCAAAATTATTAAAAAAAGCGTTGATAAAGTTTTTGAATACCATAGAAATGTTTTTTGATTAAGAAAACCTTTTACTTGGAGATCAATTATATATTCACTGCCTGAAAATATTAAAAAGGTATCAATGCGATACCCATCAGATGAAAATATTAGGTTGGAGAAAAAGAAATCCATTATTTTCACGTGAACTTTATGTAACTTCTTTTGGATTCGCTTTGTAAAAAGGTTTAAAACAGTTTTCATGTAGATTTTTAGGTCTTGCGCGTTACTACTGCTAACATGCCGTCAACTTCGACCATTTTTGTTATTTTACAGACATTTTCGACGATGCTGTATTCACATGCGAGGTGCATCTCTAACATCAAAAATACCCGAACGGAATCGACGAATCAAAAATTGTGCGAAACTGGTTAATACAGTCTTATATAGGACGATAAACACTTTTCGCAAATTTAGCCACCCGGCTATCTTTTTCGCCGTTACAAGAGAAAAACGAAAATGTATCGAATTTTCTGTTTGTTGTCTTCCATTTTTAAAACCTTGTACACGTAACTGAATTAATCAAACAAAAAAACCGCAAGAGGATATTTTAGTGTCAAATGTCACCTTTCCAACGAGCATAAATTTGAAATTGTTTGATAGATACCTCACGAGATATCGATCACTACAGACGTCTACCGAAAAAATAATGGATTACTTTTTCTCCAACCTAATATTATTATAAAAAATGCACTGAACGTTATAAGAATTATAAATTTGTAAGAACATAGGACAATATGTTACTTTAAAGATTGATAAATAAATACTAACAATAAGTTATATATTTTTTTTATTTTAATTTTTATTTGTGAAAAATTTTCAGAAGCTAAAAAAATATTAAGTAAAACGCATGTATTTTATACATATATTTTAATAAATCCTTAGCTTTTTCAATATGTTTAACAAATTATTAAAAGATATTTTGTTTGCATGATTTATATTTCCTTTATAGAAGTACGCATGAAATCCTCAAGAGTTTACTTGTCAATTATTTTGTGCTTGAACCTTTAAAAAAATACAGGGGATAAATGTTTTTAATGATCTTTATTTAAATCTTCCCTTCTCTAATTCTTATAAAATATTCTTAATTTTTTAATAAAAAGAGTTTTAACTTAAAAGTATTAATGTTAATTTAGTAAAAAAAAATTTAATAGTTTGTAAATTAAAACATTAGACAATTGTTGGAGATAATCTGTTCGGCAGTTGATTGGTATTTGCAAATTATCACGTTAACTGTAATATTATGCTATTTTACTTTAGATCTATGTGAATTTTTATTATAGAAAAGAAATTTCCATCAACTTCTGTGAATAAAAGACTGCATAAAGATAATTTTACACTTTGTGACCAGTGATACACGTCTCGGTTACAGCTACTCACTGGAAAGAACTTTTAAAATAGGGTGCATAATCCTGTAAATCTGAATTGAAATCCATGATTGGTTTTATTCACCGATAAAAATTAATTTGCTCTACAAAGGAATTATTGACCCGTTATTGAAAGAAGCACCCTTCAATCTGAAAACAAGAAAATAGTAAGTAGCATAGTGTTTTTTTATGAACTGGGGTAAATTCGATTTCCACACAATCTGCATATGGCATCACACATTCTTTAAAAGCCTAGAGCTGACATTTTTATACCACCACATATTTTACATTTAAGGGCAAATAAATTGCCTTCACACAATTAAATTCATACTACTATATCAAGAAAAAGAAAGTATGTCTAAAGAATTTGATCAGCATTCTTTTTTAGACTTTATCTCGTTGGTATGTGGGAATTGTTAACCACTTATAGGTTTTGAACTTTAATATAAATCTGTTAGAGCATGCAGGAGAAGTCTATTTCATTTATTTTCATTAGCTTTCTGTTTCTAAGTAATTTGAGTGCTGCAGCTTTGGTTGTACTCTAAACAATATTTTTAATTTCCCGCCATAAATTCTATTTATATATTAATAATGAAAAAAAATAAAGATATTGTCACAAATGGATTACTATTTTTATTTCAGTTAATCAATTATTACAACACCTATATTATTGAGTTGTCCGGAAAGTTCGTGCCGATTTTCGGTTGGTAGCGCGAGAGACCTGACCGAATATATCACAATCATCGGAAACAAATAACATGTGTACATATTCTAAAAGAGATAGCTTCAGCCATATTTGGAAAAAAGTTTGGTTTGATTCGTTAATTTTAATCAGTTGTGTACGCTTTAGAATATGGTGGCACATAAGGCGCTTTATAGGCATTTAATGCTTTTCTTTCTCTGAAAGGACAAAAATGCCACACAAGTGGCAAATAAAATATGCGCTGTTTATAGCAAGGATGCTGTATGAAGTATTTCCTTTAACGGCAAAAATTTCGACTCTTTGGTTGAGATCAAAACACATTTGGAAAATTTTTTTTTGCCGTGAGATCTGCGAGGTTCTGGAAGGACGGTATTTCACAAGTTACATGAAAGATGGAGAAAGGTTGTAGAGCAGAATGGTACCTATATAATTTAATAAATATATATCAATATTTAAATGAGCTGCGTTTTAATTGTCTTAAAATATCGGCACGAACTTTCCGGACAACCCTATATTTATTAGGGTGATGGTATCACCATTCTGAAATCTATATTAAATACTCTTAAAGTACAAACTTTTTTATTGTTACTACGTCTAAATGCAACACAGTCAATGATCTCGGCTGATTATGTAGTTTATTAATAGCATGAAAAGAACGTGTGGTATTATAATGAGGGTGTGCATTACTATTCGGTTTTATTTGGTGTGATTATTGCCTCATAGTTACAATGAGAGCTAATTAGATCGAGACTTACTATTTAAAGTGCATTACGAACATCTTCAAAACATCATCATGTGAATCGAGTGCAGCATCCACTAAATATTGAACTATAGGCAACAACACTAACCATTTAGTAGCTAATTTGGCAGTGTGATTGCACCCACTAGTTAAATGATAATGAATTTGTTTCTCCAAAGTTAGATATTTTGGGTGGATATTATATCTCAAACTATGAATGTTCTTCTTAACTTTCTTCTATTATAATTAAAAGTTGCTTAAAAAACGTAAGCATTAGTTTTCATCAAATTTGATACCACATTTATTAATATCTTTCTATTTATTTTGCTAACGTTCTTCAAACGAATCCATATGTATACTAAACTAGAAATTATTATTTGAACATTATGACTGATGTATGCTGGTCAATAGAAGAATTATTCAAGGCTTTCATTTATGTAGATGGTAATTTAGTGCAGTTATTATAAAGTATTTTCTATGTATTATTTATTCCGCTAATACGTGTTATTAAATATGTTTCTGATAAACTGATTCCTCAAAATTCCTTTATAAAAATTTTGGGATGAATGTCAAAGTAACGAACTTTAAGACGAGTTCCAATAATACAGCCAGAGTTTGCGGCTCGATTATGTATAATTGTATCTTTTTTTACAGTCATATTAATGTTTCATGTATCAGTATCTCGTATCATATTTTCGTGCACTATAGTGTACTGTTTTAACAGATGGTATTATAGCCACCTGATAACCAAACTGCATAACTAAACTCAAAACTCGTTAACCTTAAGGTCCGGGGTTTGCCAGCACCACTATGAATGTGCATACTGCATTTTAAATATATAATTTCACAAAAAACATTCATATAATTTTTTTAATTACGTAATCACAATTACACATATATGCCCACATTATATTAAATAAGGAACCTAATTTTTAAAATTTATACATAATTTCAAAATGCTAAAAAAATGAAATTTTATTCCCATTAATTCGTATATTGCAAAATAATAATATTTCATGTAAATATAACTCTTAAATGAAGTGTGATTATTTTTGATTTAATAATTTAAATTTTTATAACTTTATAATTTAATTTTAAAATTTAGCTAAATATTTATGAACTTTTAACTTTTGCATTCAATAAGTACAATTAGACCATAAAGCTATCAAATTGAGGAAATCAAATTTTATGTAGTTATATAAATTTTTTTATAGATGAATATCGTGCTATTTTACATGTATACTACCTGTAGAAAATTTTATTTTCTGGAGTAAAATCCTTTCTCTTATCAATTGAAATAACGAAATTCGAGAGTAGCAAAAGTTCTATACTTACATGGCGATGATGCAAATCCAAGCAAATAAATACAAGAGAATTATTCTTTTTCTATATTTTTTTGCTGTTTCTTAAAGAAAATAAAAATGAAACAACGAAAACAATTTTTACAGGGATAACATTGGAAAAGAGAGTGCATGGATTTTACGCTTGGTGATGCGTAAAAAGGGTCTAAGCCCAGAAATCTTTCAAATTTTTGAAAAATATATGAAATAATAAGAATATATTCCACCGAAATTGATTTCTTTCGACTGTGCGAGTGATTTCAGTACGCCTGGTAACACAAAGAAAAATTTTGTTAAGAAGCAATAAAAAATGGATTTTACAGATTAGTAAAATATTGAATTGCTATTTAAGGAATTAGTGGGAATTTAAATGCTGAAAGAAAGTTTAAATAATTTATCCATGTAAAATCTTAGTAAAAAATCTACATTTTTAAATGTAATAAATATTTAAAAAAAATTATATGTATTATATAGGAAGTGCATCTTTTTTATTTCATTCTGAAGTGTATAAAAATAAACGTTTTGAATAAAAGAAAATAAAAATTACCAAGAAAATATTCTTTTCATGAAATTTTAAAAGAGCAACATTTTTTTTTTCTTTTTTGTTGAGTGCCAGCCATTTTGGCAATATGGGGTACGCTGCTCCACTTTTTCAACTGAATCGCAATTTGCTGTGGATTCCGACTTCTTCAGTACACACATGCCTTAGGTACCCGTTTAAAGGGTAGGCAACAGTTCATACTCCGTTCATATAAGGAAAGGACAAAGATAG
>JAPDSC010120532.1:0-11910 GCA_026290005.1 Latrodectus geometricus | reverse complement strand
TCTCTTGTTTATTGGATGACAGCTTAGTTTATTCAAGTGTTATTTATTTCTCTCGTCATTTATCTGTGTAATTTTTAATCCAAGTAATTGGCAATTTTAGTGTTTTCTAAACAGTGTAAGAATCTGCAAGCGTTTATTTGAAATCACAATTTATTATACTAAGATTATATATAAAATGGTTAATAAAATAAGTTCTCATGTGTGCCCTTTTTTCCTGTGTTCAATTGTGAGCACTTCAATCAATTATTAAATACTGTTTTTTAAAATTTCTGTTTCATTGAGTAAATTTGTTTTCCATATTGATTAGCATAAAATATGCCGTTATTCTTATACTGTACGTTATGATCTTATCTGTATAATGTTTGGTTTTAAGGTAGATAAGCTTCTTTTCAGTTATGATGATATAACAACATAAGTAAAAATTTATGTGAAATTTACAAATTTAATAATATTTCTGAACTAATATTTTTAAATTTTGCTAAAATATATAATATCATAAATATTATATAGTTTTCATACAAAGCTAAATAATAATAATTTAAAATTATAATACAATTAAAGTATTGCTGCAGAATGCGACATTAGAACATGTGTCAATTGTGATAATAATGTAGTTATTTTTAGCGATAATTATCATAAATATCCTACATATCCTAAAAGTATTTATTATAAGTAAGGTTTATCACAGAAATCCAGGTTTTAATCGTCATATATTAGGCTAAACCGTTTTAAACTCTTGAAAATATTTTAATATGAACTAAACAAACTTTCATATTATAACTGACTGTCATAAATATTTTTGAACAGGAAAAAAAGCTTCAATTGAGATGCATTAAGTTATTAATATTTATAAATTTGTTATTTATTATAAATTTGTAATTATTTTTTCTAATGCTTAAAACTATTAAAATTGAAAAAATAGCTTATTCTTTGTTTGCAATTTTTAAAATTTCAGTGAAACTACCCTAAAAGATAGAAAAACCCAATATTTATCTTAAATTCTTAAATCCTATAATAGCCTTATAATTGGAAAATTTTGTGAAACTTTTTAAAGTTTAGAGACTGTTTCTAGGGAAACTTTTAAGGAATAGTGATGCTTACATAGCCTTGCAACTGAGTCCCGAACTATACCTTAACGTTAACGGTTTGGGAATACTCACCCGTCACCAAACTCCTCGTTATTTTAAACCATGGTCAAATTACGAGGTCACACCTGAGCTGGCACTCTCTTCTCCACACCCACGTCACACCAGCGAAAGGACTTTGGACGTCACAAATTAACGTGGACTCGTCCCTAATCCATGGAGATCCAGCAACTCAGTGGAATGGCTACCCTGCCGCAACAAATGATGCCTCACTTTTCTGATCTTAATGGGAAACACCGTGAATGTACTAGCTGCTGAAGCTCTTAAGCAATAGTAGGTCATATTCACACGTGATGTTAGCAAAGAAATCTGGAAAAACCTGTTTAATATCTGTTTTTTTTTACCGATTTCTGCATAGTGTCTTTTTTCCAATTTTCAGCAAAATAGACAATATTTGAACAGAATTCATTCATTGAAGTTGCTTTTCAATGAATGAGAATAGACCAGTTCATTCTCTATTGTCCGTTTTCAGTCGATGTGTTTTGCAAAGCCGAAGTTCCCCATCCATCTCCTGTTTTTCAGTCATTTGGACATTACGGATATCTTTCAGATTCGATCTAATGAGATTTGGATTACTGTTAGGTCATAATGAATATATCAATTTTTTATAGCAATTAACGAAAATATATGCAATTCCTCATTAGTAGAAATTAAACAAAATAAATAGTGCCATAACATATTTTAGCTAATTGTTATTTTCAGAATACGCATTGTATTAATCTCAATTTAATTTTTTTACTGATTGAAATATCTTTTTAAAAACTGAACAAATGTACTCGATTACGTAAAAATATTTAACATATTAACTCATTAATTTTAACATATTAAATATTCATAAATTTTCTACGCTGTTAATGTTTGCTTTAAAAATATTGTGTTAAATTTATAACGCAATTTTTGCATGGCCGAGAGAGTTAAATCTTTTGTAATATTTATATTTAATTCGGAGACAGTTTATTGTTGCTTCACTTTAAAACAAACAGAATTTAATATACAACTAGTCTTGGTGTTATTCCAACTATCCACCTGTTCTGAACTGTGCCTAAAATTTAAATTGAACACACGGTATGTTGCGCAGTTCTTGATGTATTGCAGAATTTCCATTGGAATTCGAATCGATTGTTAAAGGAAGCGATTTATTCCCGCCATTACCTAAGCACGAACAAAATGTGTTAAGAAAAATAAATATGAAGTTACGACAGCTACCTAAAAGGTATCATCAAGGCCGACCGAGACAATAAGGCATGGGGATTCCGGTGTAGTGGCGTAATAACAACGCCGTGCGAAAAATATTTCGGTGTCCGAAAACAAAAACAGAACGGGAACCAAAACCATCGCTGATTTTTTTTGGCGACACAGTGGCATATTTCGGCGGGAAGGCCCTTCTGCCGGGGAGGAACAATGGTGTTTTGTTTCACGCAGTCGTGCACGTCTTGTGGAGAAAGCTGCGGTCATTACGAGTGGAGGAAGGAGCTTCTTGAAAGAATGGGTGGAGTGCGTAACGAGAGGTCAGAGGCCCTTTTCCTAAATCCACTTACAAGGACCTTGGCGAGGTGCGATGTCAACGGGGTTGCTCTCTGTAGAGAGAGGGGCGGTGTGATCTGCTGTTGAGTTGTGGTTTATATTTCTTGTTTTTCTCCCCTTTTTTCTAAATTAGATTAAATTGGCCTATTGAGGCATCTTGTGAGTTATGAAGACAAGGAAATGGTTTTATGTTGAAGCCTGCGGAAAAACATTGGAAGATGATGAAGTTCTCATTCTTAAAGAGTTTTGGAATTTTTAAGTGAAGAATATAGTTTTCAGAAATGTTTCTCTGACTACGATGTAACAGTTTTTGTCTTCTGGATTTTTTTGTGTTGGCTAGCTTGTGTTTTAAAACTCGTTTTATTTTATTGTTTTATTGTTTTATTTTTTTTTTTTTTTCTAAAATAATCAAATAATACAAGTTTTAAATAGTAAGATTAAAATAAGGCTACGTTTTAATAATTACTTTTCCTTTGCATGCATTTCTTGCATGTGAGTTTATGAATTTAAATATGCAAATTATGAAATGTTAAGGTTATCACACCTTAATTTTATTATTATTGTTATCAACTTTTCATTTTTCGAAAGATTCGGCAGGTTTTATATTTATTATGCTAATTATTACTTTCCCCAATTTCTTTGATAATGTATAATTAATGTTATCGCTGTATCTATGTGATAATAAGTTGATATGATTAGACTTTGATAAACTGACTATCGCGTTTATCATCACTCAGCTGATAAAATCAGATTTTATAAATTCTGGTGGATGTAATAGTGATGTGTTATCCAACTGACTTAGTTAGATTAAGTATTTTAATCATAGAAACATATATATGAATATATATTTTTGTATCGATCGTTTGGTTACATGTTTGTTTTCCACGTGGACATTTATTAATAAGTTTTTGAGCAAAAGGATCTTCAGAATTATTTCTCTATAACTCCATTGTTCTCATATTATTGGGAAGGATTGCGAAATTGTCCCTGGCTGTGAAACTGATTTGGCACGTAAAGAACCTATCAATCGTGAGAATTCACCTTCTAGCTTGAACATCTCATGAAGGCGTTCCTTTTAACAATCTCCTGAAAGCATTTGTAATAAAACCTAAATATTGTTGAAAAGAGCAAAAATTAATCTATCAAAATGCTGAAAATTGATGCCTGAAATATTGTTATTTAAGTTTACGTCAATTAAAATGTACATGTTGATATTATAATAATACTGCATCAATTGACTGATGAAAATGAATTGTGCCAGTAAACAAAATTTAAATGCAATCACTTGGGTTTTTTTTTTTTTTTTTTTTCCTGAAATACTTTAATTTCTATTAAAGAATAAAATAAAGTATTTTATTGCTTTAAAACTATCGTTATATGTAATAAAGATATCAGATTAACCTGATGTATCTTCATTGAAAGATTATTGGGTATTTTAAAGAATGGTGTTTAATCAGTATATTTACTTCAGAAGTAAAGCTATTTTATTTGGCTGATCTGAGATACATAGTAATAAATGTTTATAAAGGTAATATCCTACGAAATGCTACTAGTTTCGTATTACCGTTCTTTAAAATGCTCCTTGAATGGTAAAACATCTGCCTCAATTAGAAAAAAAGATCACTAGGTAAAGAAAATTTTATTAGAAAAAACATTAATTTTTCTGAGCTTTGGACTTTTGAAGTTATTGAATAATAATATTTCTGTGATAGCATTATTTTAAAGAAATAAGAGAATTTTCTAATTTATACATTCCCATAACTATATACTGTACTTTCCAATATTAAGGTTACCAAACTGATCAATTTTCTTTCTATTCATTGATCTCATCTCGAAAGTGGATGTTTGTAGTACTTTGGAGTTTATTTTAAACTATAGGTTCCAACTAAATGAACTCCCTTGCCCAACATGTGATCGTTTGTAACAAGTCAATACGATTTGATATCAGTTTCTTGCAATCCTTTCCCCTTGTTAATATTTTTTTACCAATCGCCAATTTATAGAATTCTGATAACGATATTCAAAAAGTCCTCGTCACTTTGATTATGTAATAAAAATATTAACTTCAGCATTTTCAGTTTAATATCCATAAGTAACACCAATGTTTTTAGATATTACGTAAATTATTAAATGATGTAAAGTTTGGAGAGAGAAACCACTTAGATGCCCTTGATGTCATTGTCGAACATCCACAAATATTTTCCGAATTTTCTTAAAGAAAAAATTGCTTGATAATTTCTGAATTACAATATTTGTAAGCAATTAATAAGATTGATTTACTTTTTCATTAGTTAGTACAGAAAGTTTATACCATTGTGGTATCAAAGTCGAGATTCGTGGTCTCTTTCTGATTTATATTATGTCTTTTTTTTTTTTTTTTTTTTTTTTTTTATCTATATTATGTCATTATCCAGTCGCTCAAAATCTTAGCATAGATGATTAAAAGAGTTAATTCCTTAATGATGAAAGTGTGTTTGTCATCTCAGTTTATTACTTTGAACATTTTATTTGATATTTTACTTGTCTAAATTAGTTTACTACACACTTTCACAGCCATTTTTAAAAAAAAATAATAATAATAATAAAATCTGCAAATTCTGTCATTTCTTCAGATCCTACTTTATTGTGCTCTGTCTTATAATATTCTTTCCATTTAGGATGAGTCAAGATGACAACTTTATCTATCTTAAAATACGATTGCATTAAATTCAAAAACTTGAAACATCCAGTACAACTGTTCCATTGTATTTATCACAACTCGACGGTACCTGCAATTTAATTATGTATAATCTCTCTTATAGTATCATTGAAATTCAGAATGTTTTGTCATCAAATATTTTTTCTTTATTTATTGAATTTTCTTCTAAAGCATAATTATGATTCATAGATTATTTTTCTCAGAAGAGCAAATATATAAATAAATATAGTTCATGTATTTAAATAGAAAAAAAAAAAAACACTATTTGCAAGTAAAAAAATTAAAGTTACAAAAAATATAATTTACTTTCAAAATTCTTTATCAAGTATTTATAGTATAAAATTTTCAATATAAAGATATATATTTTTACATTAAATAAAACTTTGTTAGTTTGAGATATATCATGGAGATCATTGTATTCGTTTTCATTCGAGTAAGACAATCCGTTATATAAGAGGATGGTAAATATTTGTAATGTATTTTTTGGCTTTTGGAGACTTCAATCATGTTGTATTATTTTATTCAGAGAAAATATGAAAATTCGCATGATTATTAGATTGCGTCTACCTGGTGCATCTGAAACATTTCATTGATATTCCTAAAAATGATTCATTTGAGGAGTAAACTAAAAAGTCTCAAAATTTAATTTGCAAAAACAACACTTATACTGACAGATGTACTTAAATTCTGAAGGGCATACTTATATCAGTTCTTAGAGGGGATAGTGAATAAAGCTATTAAATTGCATGTTATGCGGAATTAAGAAAGATTCGCTTATGATTTTACATCAAGTCTGGCCAGAGGAGGATTTTATGATTATACCAGACTGCCTGTGTGTGTTTGTGCTTAGAGGGTCTACGCGTTAAATATTAGAAAGGATATTTATTTGGAATCTTTTCTGGCAGAAGTATCTTTCATATTGAAATTGATTTGACTGTTGATTTTATCCATTTTAATGAAGTAGATAAGATTGACATTATGGCTTGTTGGGATTGCTGATTTTCATGCTTCAAAATTTCTATACTATGAGTTTCACAATGATCTATAATGATATAAAGGGAAAATTTAGTTTCATAAAATGCAGAAACATCCTAGTATGTGTTAATCTTTTCTACTGTAAAAGAAAACGATTTTGAAAGTATTAGGCAATGATTTTTTATTTAAAACTGTTGGCTAAATCATGTTTTTATTTTTTTTCCCCCGAAAATGTTCATATCTAAAGTTTTATCAAAATCTTTCGAACCGTCTGTAAAAGTTTGCACAAGTTAAAATTGAAAATTACTAAGTATTGCGTAAAAAAAAATGGAAAACTAATAGCGACAATTTTTGAAAATAATTAGTATTTGATTGATGTGAAAAATTGATTCAAATGTTCTTTAAAATATAATTTATTACAGCTAAAAAGCAGAGAATTCAATATAAAAAGAGCTGTCTCTTTTTTTAATTATTATTTCACTATAACGAAGATGTCTGTTAGGGTTCAGAGATACACACATATACCGGTAGCATACAATTGCATTCGCCGGCATTCCTATTCAATAAATTGTACCATTGCATTCGCCGGCATTCCTATTCAATAAATTGTACCGGCGTTTCTCCTGTGCTCACGCGATTCTCCTGACAGCAAATCTGTTCGGAATGTAGCTGTGTGCCCTTCGATGCCATGCTGAGCTAGACCGCAACTCCTCAAACTCATGGCCCGAAGGAATTACATTTATCGTTCTACACGAACTTGTTGAATTCAGATCGCTGTGATTAGGCTGGCTGTGGTCTTCATTCATGTTAGTGATATATTTTTTTTTATGAGATAAGGTGTTTTATGAGATAAGGATAAGGTAAAGAGAATAAATTGTAGTCTATTAAAAATTGCGTTTAAATTGTGTCAGTCTTTTAAATATGATGATTAAAGTGGAGTTTCCAAGTTCTTTCAAGAGATTTTTACTTTCTTGGAAGATAAAACATTTTTATTTTATGGGAAAATGCATAAAATTTCAGTATTTCGTTTTTAATAATGTACAAAATTTTATCACCACGAGAATGCAATGTCGAAAATTGGGATTCTTTTTTATTAAATGCCGGTTGGCATTTTATTATCCATCGCATAAATTGTTTTCTCTGAAAACTTTTCATAGGTAATGGCCGCAAGGGAAGAAACCTGGAAAGCGTTCATACTGTTTTATATGCGTGCAGAAGTCATGCCGAATACCCATTATCCATTATTGCTGTGATTGGTTCTTGGAACTTTTTGCATTGAACAGCGCTGTTCTATCACTAATCCACTGAGCTCAAAACTATTTTCAGCTACAAAGTGTTAGCTAATTGGCTTGATTTTATACTTTGGACTATCATCGCTTTCGACTAACGAGCGCCCTAATTCAACTAGAAAGTGATTTTTAAGTGAATTGTATCCACTTTAATTTTCAATTCAGAAAGGGGAAAATCGATCCATGAATCTTTGAATTGGAAGGCATTACGATTCAACTTTTAACTCTGCATGTTACATTAGATGAAAACTATGTACCATCATTACATTGTTTCAAATATTAGCAGCATTCTTAATGAAACAAAAGCTAGGAAATTCTCGAATTATGGAAAGCAGTTTTGTAATTATATACATTGTGATTTTTTTTTAAAGTATTCCAGTGAAAATTTCCCGACCATTTATCTAATCTTATTTTAATTTAAGTTTTCTAATTTATTTCCTTCTGAATTGGTTTCTCTGGATATATTTAAATGCGATAAACTGAAATTCCAAGAAATATTTTTATTCGCTCATCATCTTTAAATGAATGATAGTCTTTGCATTACCGGCGTCTTGACACGAAACGACTTAGGATCAAATTATGCTAGTGTTTTCGTGTTAATTAATGATTTATATTAAATAAGACTCATAGATGGAATGTGATGTACTTTTTGTGATTGATAAAACTTCTTAGTAGCGATTTCGGTTTTTTAAAGATTTATATAGCCTAAGAAATAATGGCAAAGACTGCAGATTAGCTTAAATGTTATGCATTGACATTTGTTTATATTTAATCTTCTATATGTGGTGTTTCTTGTTTTGATTATGCTTATGCAAACTGATACAATTTCGGGCTGACCTTGGTCTAGGGGTTGGACGGCTTTCTTCAGTGTGAAAGATTGCTGAATTGGGGAAATTTTTTAGTAAGTACCTGGAGAAAGTGGGATTGATCTCTGCAAATCCTTAACAACGGGAGATGGATGCTACGCAAGGTGTGTGTAGGGACTTACGGGTCTCCTCCTTTGTGACACGAGGGAGTAAGTAAGAAAACATACTTATTCCCGTGCCGCGAGGTATAAGAAAAGTTCTCTCGGTTAGTGGTAATTTACTCATTGGATATGAAATGCTTTATTATTGGAATGTCTTAGATGATTAGGTTTCTACCAACACTGTGTCAAACATGTTGAAGTTTCGTAGAGGTTCGTAAATTGAAATGGAGTAACCGTTTCATAAAGTTAGGTTGTGTGGTCTAAAGATTGCTATTGTTACGGAGGGGGGGGGAATGGTTATTTCTTTAAGGATAATAATCACTTTGCGTAATTTTATTGTTTCATAGATATTCATATATATGAATATAATATATGGTTTCAATTATGAACTCCAGTTTCATAAATACGTGCGTATGAACCTAGAATATACGAACATCTGAATCTAAACCAATAAGAGCATTACTTAATTATGTATTTCCAGATATTATTTATATAAGTAAACACTGGCAAACTTCTCTTAACTTTAAACTATGGTCAAGTGACGAGGTTGACATCTGATAAGACTCCCTCCTTTTGAATTCATCACTTATGAAAGCACATGATAAATATACAGTATTGTACCATTCAATTATAGACCCGTCATGCTTAAATTGTATATTGTAGGAGTGCTTTTTACATGCTTTCATACGGAATGGCCATAGCTTTTTTTTAAATTTCAAACGTCATTCACACAGCATCATTTGGACACTTTAGAGAAATGTTGCATTCAGTTAGTTGCCTATGAATCACAGTGAATTGGCATTTGCTTTGCATGATCAATGGATACTTTCTTTGAAATCCCTTAACTTTCTTTTTCATGTTACGTGACATCAATGTTTCGATTGTATTTTTTATTCTGTTCAAAATAATTTTCGAACTGTGCTTTCTATGGCAAATTTTGATAGTTGCTATTTATTTCTATTTACAAGCAATTAGGAGGAATTTACATAAACATAGCAAAAATAAAAATGCTTTCCTAATATAGGAAAAAGAATATATCTTTCGTGTCATACATACTTTGTCACCACCCATACACCCGCGATTACGTATAAATGACAATTTTAAAAAAGAGCACATAACAGCATAAACAACTTTCAGTGAGTACCTATCACTGAAAGTTGTTCACACTGTTATGTGCCTTCTTCCAACTTACAAATCAATTTAGAGAATTTTTCTGATTAGCTTGAAACACGGTCCTAATAATTACGGATTTATTCTTTGCAACACGGGATTAAATCCTGCGGACAAACAAAATAAAAATTTTATTTGAAATACTGAGAATAGAATCAATTTATGACAATTACAATAGGATTTTACTATTTTATATACAATTAATAAAGCTTATGGATTTCATTTTTTTCATTTTCTCTCTATAGATATCATTTGTTCAATTGTAATTTTTTTATGTGGTGTCAAAATCGTTCTATTAATTATTGAAAAGTCTTTGGAGAATTAATAAAAAATAAATTTTCACATAAAAATCTCTAGGCCCAAATTTTGAATTTAAAAATCTATTTTTTCACATTAAAGATACATGCCTACTATTTACGAATATAGAAATCTGTGTCTCAGAATATACATTGATTTTATATATTTTTCAAGTGGTGAAATGAATAGGAGTTTCATTTCTCTAGTAATTTATTGCATAAATTAAAATGTCATTTTCGCATACATAAAAACTTGCAATCACACTCTCTTTTAATTAAATGTAGCAAGTCTTTAATTGGTTTGATTCTTCTCCTACTAATTTAGGAGTGAATTCTCTTCCCACTTATTTGCTTTTTATGCATCGAATTTCTTGAGAGCGAAGATTTGCCTCTTCTGCGTTTAATCCCCAGCAAATGAATGTCTGAAGCATAACATTAACTTCCCCACTCCGCCGGAGACCAAGTAATAACTTCGACCTCCCAGGAGATGACTAATACCCGTCGATAGTCTCCAGTTTTTCAATCAATTCCTACCCACGCCGTTTGATTAAACGCTCTCGCTCCGCGTGGGCGTCCTCCGACGCCTACCTATTAACGTTATTACAACGCTCGCCGCCAGGCAACGTAGCCCGCGCTCGTCTTATCAATTTCGGCAAGGAAGTGGACTTGCAAGGGGACAGCGGCTTCGGTTCATTGATCTTCGTTTGCATAGTTTCGTAATCTGGACTTGAGGCGCTTCTTTCCTGGTCACCGGACGGCATTCGTCTCACACTGTGCTTGCGGCGAAATACCTCTTGACCATACAAATGAAGATAATTATTAAAGGTACACGCTCTTGCAAGTTTTTAAGTGTTTTTGTTGTTTGAATTTTTTTTTTTTAATCTGGGATGTATTTGTAATTGTTTGAAAGCTTTGAAATTAAAGAAATTACTTCATTTATGTTGCCGTTGGATGTTTCTGTATTACTTGATTTTTTATTTTCCTTTGCTTCTTAAACTACAAACTTAGTTACAAATAGTACACGTCGGTATAAAAGTGTCATTAATGTAATACTTAATATTTCTCTAAAAATCTATGTCATATGTATAATACTTTAAGAAATGAAGGAATTAAAACGCTTACTTTGAATTAACAGATCATTGTTAATATATAATTACTATATGAATAATAAATTTTGAAATTTTAATTATTTTTCATGATTTTTATAATTACATAGGAATTTTATATCATATGAAGATGTTCATTGGCTGCACCAAAATTTGACGAGTTGGTAACTGAACAATCAACATTAAAGTTTAACAGTATTTTTAGATATAATTCTCACGTTACGCACGAAAGTTTGTAGTAGATCGGATCCACTTTAAATCGTTGATCTCGGTCGAAGTTAACAGTCAGCACTCTTCTCTTTTGTTCAACAATTCACGAATATTAATTTCACCTTGGGCTTGGATGTATGTAGTGGTTTTGAACACACTTTCTAACCTGTCGTACGCAAACCGAGTGGTTAGCGCTTTTACCTTCAATTCAACAGTTCGTGGGTTCGAATCCAACCGTGGTTTTGGATGTTTGTAGTGGTTCAGAATCCACTTTAAAATGTAGGTCCCGGTGTAATTAGCCCTCGTGTGGGGAAAATGCCCGTTGATTGACAGACAAACCAAACCAACCACCGGGCGCTAAAAGTGGCATTTGAGCGGCAAACTATAAATCAACCAAAATCGGTCAATTTAGACTCTCCGTGCACAAAAGTAATTTTATGGAGTCGAATTAAACTTACACGTAGAGGAAAAATTTAAATTTAACGTTTGGAAATTTTATTTCTGGTTAAATTAGTCATGAAACTAGTTAG
>JAPDSC010120531.1:23654-33786 GCA_026290005.1 Latrodectus geometricus | reverse complement strand
GAAAGAAGAAAAGGGTAAAACAAAAAATAAGTTTTTTAGATGGAAAGAAGCAGCTGTGAGGACAAGAGCTCTAGAAAAAGACTCTTACTTTCTCATTAATATATAGAATATTTTTTTGTAAATAAATTTATTATTTGATTGTTAATGATGGCTGGTTTGTCTCATTTTTATAGAAAGTATAAACCAACTTTTTTTTTAATAGTTTAGTGAGATGATTAAACAAGTTTAAAGTTTTCTACAACAAAACTTACATAAGTTTTGTTTCTTTATATTATATTTATTGCATAGTAATATTGAAATTAAAGTCAGCAGATTAACATAAAAATTAATAAAATAAAATTTTAATAGTAGCTGTTTTACTGATGTAATTTTATTATGAATATTTAAAATTTCTTACTGAACTAATATGTCATTTGATTTTTAATAAATTAGTACCAAATTTGTTGAAATTATTGCCTCTAATAGAAACAAATTTTATTAAATATATCCAAAAAATTATTTAAAAGAATTGCAATTTACTCATTGTTAATAATTAAATAGCAGTCCTTTTATACAAATTATTATGAATTAAAGGGATTTTCTTAATAATTATTTATTGCAGTTCCTTCAGACCAAAAATTAACACTCCTTATAAATTTTTATAACAATGCTAATGAAATCTGTTTTACTTTTTTCTTGTAAGATATTTTTAATTTCTACCAGGTGTATTTCTACTCTTATAAATGTTATTCACAGTAATAAAATTTTTAATTTTCTAAAAACATTATGTGTTAAAGGATAAACTTAGAAAATATATTTTTTTAACTTGTATGAATTTTTATGCTTAATTAATCATTTTAGTTCTATATCTAGAATATTCATAAATAAGTTTATTGTCTTAATATAATTTAAAAAATCTTGAATTTCTTTTAATTGAAACCAGTACGGACAAAATTTTTTTGCTAATATTAATTCTAATTTTAAAAAAAAATTAAAAATTATTTGATGATATAGCAAAGTTTCATCATATTATAATAATTGTCTTTTTTTCCTCTTTCTGTTACAGATCGAGACTTTCAAGTTATTAATAATTTAAATTTTCTTTTAAAATTTTATTTTTTGCAATAATGATTGAAAGTTTTATTTTAATCTTTAACATTTTCAAAACATTAAATATTTATTTTACTCCAGGTTTACTTCTTACTTCTTTGCTTAATGATAATAATAATGTATATTGACATTTAATACTATGCTTTGTTCTGTACACAGTATGTTTTCTTTAATATTTTTTTAATTTTTAGCATGGAATTTTGTATTACTTTCTCTGTTACATCATTCTAATTTATTGCATTTATATCTATTATAATTTTTTTTCTATTTTTATATACCATAATACATCTGAAACATAAAAATATTTTCAGAAAACCTTATTTACAACTTGAAATCTGATTGATATTTTATAATTTAATAGTCATATGATTGATTTTCATTGTATCCCTGTTTGGAGGCAAGAGCACTATGAAGCTATATACTCAAAATTAAAATTTATCAGTTACTGTACTTCTTATATCAAGCACATATTATTGAATGCACATTTTTTGTTCAAAGAAGTTTGTTTAGCGCATAAATAGGCATAAAATGGTTATAGCATAAAAAAAAAATTTTTTTTTATTTTTATTATTGCTTTGCAACATTTTTATTTATTTCTTAAAATAGGGTACATTCCATAGCTATAAAATTTAAATAGCTCTTCAAATAATACCTATTTATCAATATTCTGGATGTGATATCTTAATTGTTGGATTAATTGTTTCTAATTACATTTATTATTTGTATTTCTTCCAGGTTTAACCCTTTAAAATTCTTACATCATTTTTTGCAGATTTAATTAACAATATTATAGATATGAAAATACAATAAAGTATTTCCATGTTTGAATTATTTTTAGTATACTACTATATTTTTAATTAAATAAGTGTTTACATTCTTGTTAGAATTTACTATCTGTAATTATTTTGTTTCATGATAAAAAAATCTTTCGAAAATAAATTTTTATTATTTAATTTATGGCATATATTTCAAATATTCAGTTCTTTTTTAGATGTACTGACAAATTTACCTCAAGAAAAAAAATTCCTTTCAGAATTTTTATTTTCTATTAAATGATTTACATATTCACAAATAACCAACAATTCTTTAAGTATCTGAATTAATTCTATATATGCAATATAAAGCGAAATTTTAATATTTATTCGTCATTAAAAAAGACGTAATATAAACCATTTCACAATTTTCATACATTTCACAACTCTTAATATAGATAAAAAAAAAAAGTAAATTGATAATAATTATCCAACCTGAAGATTTATAGTTTAAAGATTTTCTCATATTTAATTTCTTAATTTATTTATAAGCTGTATATATTATTTTTATATCAAAAGTATGTTTACTTTATTAAACTAAATTACAGGTAACTCAAATTTTAAATTTATAAATTTCACTTTTTTTATATATGTTTATGCGATTGTGTTTAAAGAAAATATTTTGTGTTACTTTTAAGATGTATCATTTTATAACTAACTTTTCTTGGTTTTACAAATTTTTCAAATATAATTAAATTCTAAAATTTTACATTTTTAATCTCATTTTATCTTAAACATATTTTTAATAAAAATATAACTTTATTTTATAGAGTATATTTAATAAATTTAAAATCACTGTATAGTAATTTTTATGAAATTTGGAAAAAAAATTCTCTTTTACATAGTTTTTTTATACTAATGAATTGTAGCTTATGAAAAATAATGTACAATTGAATTTTCGTTATAATTTATTAAGATCTAGTTAAAATATCCTAAGTATTCAAAATTGTTTATTATGATCCAGATGAATATCTAATAAAGTAATATTTTATTAATAATTCTCAATCTTTAATCAATTTAATTAAAATGTTTTTCTCATAAAATTCTATATTCAATTTAATATGTATAAATAGTGTTCAAATTATTAATATTTTTATGAAGATATTTTTATCATTTTTTTATAATTATAGTTAAAGTGTTTTAAATTGCTTTAAAGACAAAATATATATGAATATATTAAATATAGTAATTATTGATTATAGATTGCCATTGAGGAGAAAAATGAGAGTGCAATTCTGCATCTACAAAAAGATATCAGGTATATTTCTTTGTTCATATTTAACTAAGAAATAAATTTTATAAAATATTTTTCAGTTTTTATGACAAAACAATTTATATATTTTTTGGTATAGTTTAAACTTCTTTCAAGCATGTGTTCCAATTTGTCAGTTATCTAATTTATCAGCATAATTAACATAATAAATTTATAAATAAATAATGTATCAGAAATCTGAAAAAATTGTTCTTGGGTCATTTATAAAATAGTTAGCGTTTTTTAATGTGAAATTTTGTGAAAATGAAGAAACAGTACTATACTAATAGAAAAAGATAAGAAAGGCTGAATATATGAGCAATAAGAAAGTATTGCTTACAATACAAACTTAATTTAATCAAATCTTATGAAAAAATTTATTAAACATTGGTTTTAATGTAATATAAAAATAATTTTTTTTTTATGTATTTCGCACAAAAATACTTTTGAAGCATTTTGAATAAATGATATTCATAAACTCATAAAAATACTAAACACTTCTGTGCATTATACAAGTTGTCTCAAATTTGTATAGAATTGTTAGTTGATTTTAGTAATTTATTTATTTGATAAATTTGCAAATCATTAAATATTGTTTAACAATTTAATTAAAACATATTATGATTTTAATCTGAAATATATATATATATATATAATTCAATTAATCTATAAGAGCATAGTTTTTAACAACTTTTATACTGAAATAATAATCTTTTATATTATTGAAATAGCTTAACAAATATTTTAAAACGAAATAAAACTTTTATATTAAGAAAATTCTAAAATTTGTAGATATGCTATGTTGTCACTTGTGTATTTTGATGATATTAAATTGCATATAACTAGCTTCTGTTTATCTTCTCATCATAGTCATAAGCTAATCTTGGTATAAAACTTATAACTTCAATATATATCATTATTTATGTTCATGAAAATTTTAGTGTTATTTGTATTCAATATTTTATTCGTTTCTACCAAAATTGTAATTTATATTTCACAAGTACAGAAAAATTACATTTGTTAGCAATTCATTTGATATTGAAAAGGCTAAAAAGTACAGAAGTTTATGAAAAATCTCTTTTAATATGTGCTTATTTTGACTACTTAAAAATTAATGCCTAAAGTTATTAAAGTTAAGAGTGCTCTAAAAAAAACTGAAAGAAAAAAAAATACTATTAAGTCCCATCAAATGAAGTTTGTGGAACATATACAATTTTCTCATCATATAAATATTTCATTGTAACATAATTTCTGATTATAAATATTTAATAAAATGAAATTTATAAAAATGTATAAAGAATAAAAAAAATACATAACTTTTTTTTGTTTATACTATTACTTGAAATTTGCTTTTAAGAATTTTCCTCGCATCTATATTAGTTTTAAAAATTTTGTTATTTTATTTAAAAGAAGTTACTATTTAACTGATCACTCTAATATTTTTTGTATTAAATTTGTGTAATAAAAAATTCTAGAAAAGTTGACATGATTATATAGAAATTAATATTAAAATTTAGGAACTATATCATTGATTGATTTACTTGTTTCAAAGTAAATATGTAATTCAAATTTAAATAAATAAATTTTAAAAGCCATCAAAATAATAAAATAATTTTTCTTTTGCAATTTGAAAAGAAAATTGTTGTGCTGTTGGCATTGTTTTTCTTACTATGTATGACTTTCTTTTGTAGAATTTTGCATTTTTTATAATACAAGATTGAATGTATTATAATATAAAAGCCTTAACAGTTTTTCATCCCTTTAGTGGATCGATAAACCCAAGTACCAAGCATGCTTGTTAATTAAACACTGGTGGTTTCACGTTAGACTGACCACCTAACTAACACATGGTTATGCTATGCCGAGGGCCTTTGGTTATGAATACAAATATGGGCACTATATGCCTTGGTTCCCATATGGGCTGTCTGAGTTTAGTTAAGTTAAAAGAATTAAACTCATATTTATATAACTTTAAAGATTTCATCAGAATATTGTTGAAAAAATTTTACCATTGCTTATTAGAAAGTACATTTTACTTTTAAAATTCATTAAACTTTTAGTGAGAAATAATTATATTTAATTTTTTGTGACTTTATACATTCAAATAAAAAAAAACTCTTTTTAATTAATGCATACAGCATAATTTAAGATTAATTTTACATTCCATCCTTCTAAGGCGTACAATTATATTAGCAAACAAGGTTGAATAATAGTAAACTTTATAAGACATATAATTGTTACTTTCCATTAATTCCACGAACAATTTTTAATTTGCTTATATATTGATTCAAAAGTTATTTAAATTGAGTGTTAATATATTTAAAAATATTGTATATAAATATCAAAATTATAATGCTGATGCTTAAATTTTGAGTTCCAAATATTTTCAATAAGAATGTAAAATTATTACCTGATAAAATTTCATTATTTTTTTAAATTTGTAATGATGTATTTGTTAAATATATACTAAAATGTATTTATATATTTAATTTAAATCTATAATAATAATCACTGGGATATAAAAATTTCAATAAATTTAATTAATTTAGAAATATTATATTTGAAAATATTTCTTCAAATTTAATTGGTAACTTTTTTATGCTTTCTTATAATTTGTTTTATCTATACTGAAATTCTTTTATTATTTGGTATTCAGTTTTCACATTCTTTACTTTAATAAAATTTGCTTCATTGAATTTTTTAAATAATTCATTTTTTAAAGCTTTTAAAAAATGCTATATAAATTATATTTAAATTATTTGTTAAAATATATTATTTACATTTATCAAAGGACATTTTATATTTATAGCTGAAATTAAAATTTACTGAAATTTAGTAATTTTTCTTGATTTATTACTAAACAACAATAAACTAATTTACTAGTTTTATTAATATTTGAAACTCTCTGGAACATTGTATTCTCTTATTTATATCAAGGAATAATTTTGCTGACATAAGGTGTTCTTTCGCCCTGATTTTCTATGTTTGTTTTAGTACATGGTAAAATCATTGAATTAAATGAACTATAAATTAGATTTGCATTGTTTAAAATTACTAGCATTACTTGTAATAATGTTTCTTTTAAAATAAAATATATTTCTTTCTAGTCCTAAAATCAATTGTGCTCAATCAGATATACTACATGAAATTGTAAAAAAACACCGCAATATGATGACTATAGCTCTAGATGATTTTCCATTTAAAGATGGTAAAATCGATAATGAAGCTGAAGATGCCGTGAAACCTGAAGATACAGTAGAGCTAAATCAAGATTTCACTAGGCTCAAAATTTAAGTTTGTAAATTTTCTACTATGTAAAAAATTATTTTTCATAATGTTAAAAATCACTATCAGTATA
The DNA here is from genome assembly GCA_026290005.1 of Latrodectus geometricus. Classification (NCBI taxonomy): domain Eukaryota; kingdom Metazoa; phylum Arthropoda; class Arachnida; order Araneae; family Theridiidae; genus Latrodectus; species Latrodectus geometricus. The sequence continues at coordinate 27,275 of JAPDSC010120531.1, read as the reverse complement.
TTATAATGTTAAAATTCAAGTGGAATTTATCTGTATCTTGCATTAAAAGTTTATTGTTTATATGTTAGAAAAACTTAAGTTATGTTTTATAAATAATAATAAAATCTACTGCTCAAAGGTTTTATTAAAGATATTTATCACTTGTTATTTTTGTAATTTATGATCATTAAGTTTTGTGTGTTCATTATGTAATTAATGCTCTGTGTGATCATTATTTCTAAATTTTTTTTCTTATATTTTTGCTTAATGTTTTATTAAATCTCTGATTAACTTATAGAAGGAATTTAATGTATTATTTATAAACACAATTTTATTTTCTTGTAATTTCACAAGCCACGATTTTCAATTAATTTAACAGGAATATACTTCTGTCTATTGTTATGAAAGTTCCTTGTCTAATAAACCTATATGTGTTCTATGTAATAAGTTTATAATTCAACGTATACTGAAATCCCATGCTATGATTTGCCCTATAAATGATTTTATTTTTTATTATAAATGATTATAATTTTGATTGTTAAAAATTGTCTAGTTTTTTGTAATTAAATATGCATGTTTTTCCGATCACTATTGTATTGCTTTAAAATTTTTAAAGACATAACTGTGCTGTAAATAAATCATCATTATTATCTGTAATTTATGCATCATTATACTCTTCAATGTTTAAATTTTAATTATACTTTTTATGGATAAATGTATTTTAAATGTAAATTAATGATTGTTATTGTTTACAAGACAAGGTAATCTGGTCGTGCTACATAGGGCTTTCAATATCGTATGCACAGAACACACTATAGATGTTTCACTGAAGGTAAAGTAAGAGCAATTCATAAAGTTTATGAATACATTTCATGTTTCTAAAACACAATTGAATGTCCTCTATGTACTTTGCAATTAAATGTTGGATCTATTTGTTGCATGTGTTCTATTCTGTTTCAAATTTGTTATATTCTTGGTAAATAATATTTCTTGTGTTGAACTTTACTAATTTTACTGAAGAATTTTAATGCTTTAAGCATGTGTTAGATCTGTAAGAGTAAAATGTTTTTAATAATAAAAATATGTGAAAAGTAGTTGTTTTGCACACTGTTTTCAAATATAATTTATGTCCTTCGAAAAATCTTATTACAAATTTCTCTGAACTTTTTTAATGAAAAATTATTTTTCCCACTATTCCAATCATTTAAAAATGTGTTATAGTTTTATTAACTTAGTTTAATTTCATAGTTACAATTTTTTTATTTATTTAATCGCATGATTTTTCTAGTATTTCTTTCAGATGCTTTATAATAACATTTATTTATATATGTACATAAATTCGTATTTCCATTTCATCAAAATAAGTGCTAGGCTTAATAAATAATTATTCTCAAACAAAAGTATGAATTATTAGAAAAAGTATGATTTTCAATTGTAGTATTAGTTTTATTGATTCATTTTATCATGGCAGTGTTAAAACACTTAATAAAAAATATATGATTATAAAAACATATATATATATATAGTTTTTATACTTATTACATAGTTATTATGTTTTAAATCATATTTATCTAAAATATTCACATTGTTCTATTTGGTTTGAAATATAATGCTTATTTCATTTGTATATCTGAATCCCTCTCTTTTGCTGGAATAAATAATTATTCATAATTCATTAAGTACAAATGAGTTGATGGATTATATATTTAAAAAAATAAATAAATAAATAAAATAAAATAATGCAATTATGATTTGTCAACCAAATATATTACATTTTTTGTTGATTTTTGAAAAAATGTTATGCAAATATTTCTTATATTACTTTTTTGTTAATCTCATTGTATTTACAATTTGTAAAATGAATTTATGTTTTTCTTTTTTTGTAAAATAAAATATTTTTTAAATATTAACAAGCTTACATAATATCATTGTAAGATGTTTTTACATGTCTAATGTAACTTTTCTTTTTCTCTCATCTCAATGTTCATTAGTAATTATAGTAAACATATTTAATGTTTTATTATTTTATAGACACATTTTTGCTGTATTCTTAATTAGATAAGTAAAATACTTGCTTTTCATGAAACAATTTTATGATAAAATCATATTTAGTAATTATATTGCTATACAATCATATTACATAGTAAAAAATTTGAGAGTAAGAAAATTCTGCAAATGCATTGCAATTTTCAAATCTATAATTGCTATATATTTTCAATTATAAAAATGTTCATTGCTTATGGTTAAAAGAAATCTTCAAAAAATTTTAAATTACATATACTTTTTTGTAAACATTTAAAAATATTTCAATATGTCATAATTTTTTTTCATCTGAGAATGTTTTTATTTATTTCAAGCTCTTTTTTATCATTAAAATTTATTATGTACTTTCATAGTGTAAATTTCATATACCAGATTTCTTTCATAAATATAAAATTAATTCCATTCAAATTTAGAAGTATGTTTCAGTATTTATCTTAAAATTTCTGAAAATTAGTTTCTGCAATAATGATTAAAATTTTAAAAAATAGTGTTTCCTCTTATTAATATGATGTAACAAAGTAATATCAGTTAAAAAATACTATATGTTAAAATAATAAAAATTCTCATCATCTTTATAATTAATTTACAAATTTCAAGTTGGAGCTCACTAGACTAAAAGATTGTAAAATGTAATCATTTTAAATTTTAGAGAATTAGAGAATAAATTGAAAATAATATGTTTAATAGTGATTAACATATTTATATACAATCATTCAATTTATTTGCACTTTATCAATAATTTATAAAGAAATTTCCTTCCATTTTAAATACTTTTATGGATTTTCTTTATTCGTTATTTATTTATTCATTTATTTTATTTATTTATTTTTTTTTTTTTTTTGGAAAAAAATAGTTTAAAGTTAAAGTACTGCTGAATTTTGATTCCTGAATTTGCTTTATAAAAAAAAATCTGTTAATGTCAACCCAAAAAAATATAGAACCTATTTTGAACGCCAGATTATTTGTAACATTTTTCTGAAGCTGAATTCAGTATATTTTTTAATTACTTTATATTGTGGCTTCATTAATCCCATATGATATATTTATTTTTCATGCAAATAATGTGCTTTTAGTAAACTTTTCATTTTATCTATATTAAAAGAAAATGTTTTTTAGGCAATTTACTGCAGTATTTTCTTTAAAGTTTTTTTTTTTTTTCAGATTGTAAATTTTATGCAGCAATTAATGATTTATTTAACTAATTTTAATCCCTCATATGAGGGAAGATAGAGGATAACATAGCAGTTAGAAATGGTATCGTTTTCCATCGTATAATGTTCTACTATTTGTTAAATGTCTTTATGCTGGATTTTAATTGAGCTTTTGTTTGGTAATAAACCATGAAAAGATGTTAGAATACACTCAAAATAATCACACTAGATGTGTTTGCTGATAATCACTCGTTTCCTATTGATTAACAGTGATTGGAATTGAATTCAAAATCTTTCACAAGGCTACTAATATAACCATGATACATGGATTTAATAAATCAAGAAATATATTCCAATATCTATCTATATCCATCGTTATATATAAATGGATTCATTTTATAGATGGATATAGATAGATATTGGAATATATTTCTTGATTTATTAAATC